>VWPV01032800.1:0-16748 GCA_013389885.1 Geococcyx californianus | reverse complement strand
GTGTTTATTTTGGACACAGCCAATATCACAAAATGGATATTCGGGTGCACTCCAAGTCCCAGCTTCTCAAAGTCACAAAACAGATCCCAATCTGTTCAGTTAACAATGCGATACCTTGAAAACAGCCAAAGTTTCTGAACAAACTACAACACAACTCAGATTCAATCTGATACACTAGTTCCAACAAAAAAGAAAGTACAATGAGATAAATTAGAGAAGGAGAGAGAAAGAAGTATCAGGGGAAAAGCAAAAAGTCACCATTCCAGTGGGGCACAGCTGTTCCTCAGAAAAATGTGGTCCATCCAGAAGCAATTCCTCCAGCAGCAATTCTTCTGGAACACATGGTCCAGTAGTGTTTTTTCCACTAGAAATTCTTCAGGAACACAAGGTCCAGTAGTCCTTCAGGCCGGTTCCATGGGTTGATGCCTTCTTGGCAGGTGTTATTTATAGGGCAAGTCCATGTCCTGTTAGGATGTGAGAGGGTCATTTTGTTGTGCGAGTTCTCTGTTTGGGGCATGTGCAGAAGCTCCTTCGGGAAGATTCTTGAATTGGTGCTGGGGGCCCCAGGCTCATTGACAGTGCAACAGACCCTTGCCAGAATAACCTCTGTGTGAACCCTTTGGGTGCACATGCACGGTCATGGGAGCATGCACTGGAGAGCAGTGCCTGCTTTTGCACCTCTCCTCCCTTCTCTGCAGCAGCCCGGTTGCCCGGGACAGTTAGCCATTCCACCACACTGGGGAGTCACGCCTCTACATTCCCCTCTCATTTTTAACCAGGACCCATAAGAAAAGACCCGGAGGCGCACACAGCCCTGCATGCATAACAATGTTTACGACACCACAAATACAAGTAGGTCCTCACATGTCAGTGAAGGGAACCCTGAAAATGAATATGAAAAGTGAAAAATGCTCAGTTTCTTTTTGCAAGTAAGTGAAATGGATGAAGGGTAAATTAAGAGTTATATCTCATTCTGGGTCCAGACATTACCTGTTAATAGTAAATGGAAGAATACAGAGCCTCCTTTCCCAGCTTCTCTATTCTTAAGGCCACTATGGACAGTATTGAAGCAAGGTGACACTGCAAGAGTTATTTCTAGAGTGCTCTGACCTAAGTCCCACCAAAAGCCCGTGCTAAGTACTACTCTTCTTATCATGATTGCCCTCATTGCAGTACTTTCTCGTGTCCCAGAAATATATTCAGGATATGTGTCTGAGAGGAAGAGGGGAGCAAGAACCAGCTTGCAGCAGCTGGTTATATTCATTTCAGGGGAATCCCCAACCAGCTGTTACCATAAACTTTCCATTAACAATGGCCAGAAAAAATAGAGCAGGAGCCAGGATATATTAAAGTGTTAACTGCAGGCTCTTATCTATGCTCCGTAAATATGAGTGCTATAGAAACTTAAACGCTTTTCTCCATCTCACTGCTGTTCTTCCATGCCAACATGTACAAAGCAGATTTTTGTTTTTTCATCTCAAGCATGGCCCTTGCTTACTTGCTGTCTTGAAAGTGAGCTGCTGGGATGGGAAATTAAGACAACCAGATGTTTCACTTTTCATGCTGAGGAAGTGAAATTAGAGATCATCTTCCTAACTTTTTATGGAAGAAATTTCAGAAATATAAGGAAAGCTATACTTTTAACCCTGCATAGTTTAAGCACAAAACCCAGTAGTTCATAATCACTTGTAAAAAAAATCCAATAGAATAAATGTTGAGGATGGAAGGAGGGAGGGAGAGTACAGGAGGAAGAAAATGGGGTAAAGGTCATCCTTCTTTCTCAGTTATGATTTGTAAATATTTTATCTGCTTTGTGAAGGCTAGAGAAAACTCTAACTTACAAATTACTGATTTTCAAGCCCAACAATATTTATATTTAGAATGAAGATTTCTATGTCTGATCTTCAAGAGCTGATAATACCAGGCACCTACAGCTAAAACAGATACATGCCTCTTATTGCAAAATGTGCATGTGTGGTGCCCGGCATCATAAATACATGTAAGTATAAAAATCATAGTAATTTTCTTGCAGACTTTCTCTTTTTAAGGCATATATGTTGCTCATCAAAAGGGCTATTGCATTATCAAGTCAGAGAGGAGGTAGGGATCGGAGTTTTTAGGCAAGCAGCCTGGAGTAGGAAAGTTTCATATGTTGCCAACTCTTAGCAATAAGTGCTGCAAGAAGGAACATTTGTTCCCTGGCCCTATTTAGTTTCTCAGTGTTATCACAAATGGGAAATTAAACATTTTTTCTCACAATAAAATGCGTTTGCTGGCTTACACTCATATTCCTTTAATTTCATTTCAGCTAGCACCAAATCTGTTTCTTATTTAACTTCAGCTTCTTTCTCATCTAAATCTCACATTTCTGTTATATTATAAGTGAATTCATATTTATCAGTGGACACTGGCTCCAACCATAACTCCAAATTCAAACGCCATTTAACTCTGGGACTGTTTAGATTTAAACTTTAGCTCAGAAATAAAGTTTTTCAGTTGACTTCTGTCTTTGAAATTGTCCAAATCAAATCCCTAAAGCTTAAGACCTCTGAACTATGAGCGAGTTGAAACAGGGATCCGTATCAAATTCTCAGCTTGATCTGCTTTCTTGGAGGTTGTGGTGAGATCCAGGCATAAACAAAGGAAGCTTCATGTATATTTTCTGTCACTCTTTTGCTAATGTTGTTAACATTAATTCGCCCACCACCTTTTCAGTTTGGATACACATATTCAGATCTTTCTCAGCTTTCCAATTCATCTTCTCCCTAGAGATGTTAAAAAAAGATAATAAATCCAAAAGTGACCCTACATTTGAACATCAGCATCAGCAGTGACATTGTTTCATAAGAACTGAGGGATTAGAGCAAGCCAGAAAAATCTGAAGAGCACTTGCTTACAGCATCATTTGTCATGTGACCTTCACACTGCATAAGAAGGCAGTCGACTACGAAGTTACGAAGACCAAAACCCCTTGCTAACATGCAAGACCCAATGAGTATACAACTCTAGGTCTGCTCTTAAACCTTCTGGAACAGTTCAGGGAACAGCATGGGAGAGGTCCAAAGCCACCGAAAGGGGTTGTTTTCATGCATAGCAGGAATGGCAGCAGATTTAACAGAACAGAAACCAGAACAGGGCAAATAGAAAGCGGCTTTTTTGAGCTCCCAGTTCACCACCTACCTTATTAATTGCAGAAATCTTCATTTTGTTCTTCTCCGAGACAGCACAATAAGTGTTAAAAATGCATATTTTAAGAAGGTAATAATCTATAATTTCTTGTATTTATTTTTTAAATAATGCCTCTTTTTCTAAAAAGATATAATTTATTTTGAACAGGTGATCCCTTTAAGGAGGTTCCTGCTAAAAAAAAAAGAAACAAAGAAAAATAGAGAGGCCTATGACGCTATTTTTCTCCCCTCGTGATATAATTCTACAACACCAGCTAAAGGAAAAATTCTTAAAGGGAATGATAAGAAGAATTATTCCTTGAATCCTACAGAAAATTCAAAATGTTTTAAGGCCAAATGATGGCATTTCTTGTTTTCTTCATTTGAGAAAGCATGTCTATCCTTGCATTATAAAAAATTTATTTTCATTACCTAAACATGTAGATTCACTAAATAAGTGGCCTGAAGTAATTTAGGTAAAGATGATAATAGTAGCTCTGCCGCATGGTGTATTGACCTCAGGTTCTCCTTGTCTCTACCTACACAGTGTTGTGCCAAATGATTTTAATGAGGCACTTGTTAAAAAAGATGGCAGGCACTGGTTTTCCAAGTTCTACTTTTTTAAGTTTATTGAGAAAATTTTGGAATATTTTTCACTGTTTTTTTTTGTTGTGTATTTTTTGTTGGTGGTGCTTCCTGTTGAGAGCCTGGCTACGACTACTAACCTACCTCTGGGTTTTGATGCCTTTCTGCTTTTGAAAGGACATTAAGTCACAAGCTAGATATTGTCACCTTTTCATGACCTAGAATTATACTCACAGCTCCAGTTTAATTTCTTATCAGAAAAGTCATATTTTTAAAAACATTGCAAAGTGAAATACATAAAAAAATGTTTTATTTTAATAATTTACTGTGAGTTATTATATTTAGGAGTGACAAAGATATGGATGTACAGCACTGTTAGTACTAACTTTGTGATGGGAGACATTGGCATGTCTTTATTTTTCTTTCTGTTAAACCTCCAGTGGAAGTAAAATCTATAAGCTACAGAACGAACTCTGGAATAGCTCAAAGTTTGTACCCTAAAAGTGTGTTCCCCCCAAAACTACTTAACCTTACAACTACATAAAAACCTCCTTGTGGAAAAAATTATCAAGCAAAAAACTTTCTTAAAAACTAAATATTATCTATTTGAATTGTGAATCCAGCAATTGAAGTTATTTTACTGATGGATAAGTTCTATCTAATAATTTGCTATATTTTTTTGCTATGAAAACCTGGGAAAAAATCGGCTGGTGAGAAGCATGTCATAAGTCTATAAATTCGTAAGAGGTAGAGGGCACCTAGTGAATATCAGTTGACAATTTAAAACTTTTTTTCAGAAAAGCTAAAAAGCTGTTGTTGTTCTGGTTTTGTTACACAGCACAGTTTATTCCCGGTACTCACTGCCGCAGGATGTCGTGGAGACCAAGAGCATGAGTGGTTTTAAAGAGATTAGAGAGATTCATGGGGGTAAGCCCAACAGTAGCTCTTAGGGTATCTACTTATAACAAGGGACACACTGTAAATCTGCCTCTCATCTGTAGCAGCATTTTATGGGCAGATAGACCCTTATGTATAGATGGGAATTCTGACCTCCAGACAGCTCCTACAGAGCAGGGGACCTGGGCAGGAACCTGAGACTGCTGGTTGGGCTCCAGCTGCTCTCAAGCACTGCAATGTCACTACATCACACCCCAGCACTCCACCACTTCTTACTGACACTGCACCTTTCCACGTTAGCAAAAGTGAAGGTAAACTAAGGACACTGTGTTCCTAATCCCTCTCCTGGGGAGACCTCCTTCACTTGGAGCTGCCAATGAAAAGTCCATGAAATTTAGCAATGTGTGCTCCACTGAGTCCAAAACACTGCTCCAGGACACCTGACATCCGAACCCTGGGAAAAGGGGTAGGCATGGCTGGCTGTAACTTTGTACATGCCCTTCAGCTGATGAGGGTTTCCAAAGAGCTCTGTGTCAGAAGGGAGGTTGGAGAAGCTTAAGCTCCCAGCATGCACGTATCCTAAAGCTTAATAAACTGATGCTTCATCACTTTTTTGGCACAGACTGAAAACCTTTCTCCAGTTTCCCAATTATTTTGTAGGTCCCGGTTGACATGCATACGAAACATAATGCAGCACATTGAGCTCTAAACCAACTGGAACTGGAAACAGTCCAACTCTACGAAATCGATCACCAAGTAAACTAATTTATCCTGCTTGAGAAAAGGTCCTGCTGCATTGCTTGACAAGGAGGCTTCTGTTATACCAGCTCTTTACTTTGCACTGCCTCATGCACTGCAAACAGGCATTGGAGAAAACTTCCAGAAGATGCCACCCCTATCTTCCCCTACAACCCACCCACGCCTCCGCTGATCTGCCATTCAGCACCAGGGCATAATAACTGAGCCACTGACCTCAGGGTTAATTAAGCACAGTTCAAAGAAAGTCCTAGAGGCCACCAGCAATCCCCTTCCTTAATTTTTATTGCAGTCTCCTGCTGCACATCTCTTTCCCCAATCCCCAGCTCTGCCTCTTCACCCTGAATGACAGAACAGCAGAAAGACCCACTGACGAGAACCGGCTAGCTTTGCCTAATCCATTTGATTTTTAGCAGCCCTCTTACTGACGACAATATGAGAGCTGAGACTTGCCAGAGGATGTTCTAAGCTTAGCAAAATTATGTTGCAGCTGGAAACTCCTCAGATAGGCCAAGAGCATTTTGTACCATCTTGTTCCATTTTGTTTTTTGCATACAGCATGAAAAAGCAGCATTACACTGCATCACTTGCACATATAAAACAAACTGTAAAGACATATACAGAGCAGTCCTCTTCAACTTACAAGTTTCCTGCATGCTTTGCATTAAATCCCTTCAGAGGCACTTTTGTATGAGTGGTAGAACCATTTCCTAAACTAATTACAATGTCATATAGAATTTTGCAGAAAAAAAATCAAACCCAAACAATAAACTAAGAAACCTCTCAGTTTCCTTTTTATTTTATATTTTTTAAATAAAAAACCCAGCCATATGAACAAGTTTTCTGTCCCTTTCACACATTTAGAAATGAAAATGTTTTGCAGGAAGTATACTGTTGGGACCATTAACATTCTGGTCTTGGCCAGCTGAGATACTGACTCACATGTACTCCTGTGATGTATTCCCCTCAGCAAACTGAAAACAAGGTTAAACCCATAAGACAGAAATCTTGCAAGTCAAACTGGTCAATGCAATGCAGTTCAGTCCTACGAGACATTGGATAATTCTATGGATATTTGTAGGAACAGGAGGTTGTTTCTCTCATCATTGGCTTTTGTCCCTCTGCAAACAGTTATCCTGAAGTCTCTCATGTAAAGAAAGGTATGGCACCAAACACTTCGATTATGCTACCTTTAGGACCACAACAAAAGTAATTTCTCCATGAAGTTTATAATTTACAGCATTACATCCAGGACAGGCACAATCTTCAGTTGCAAGATTGTGTGGAAATAACCTGAGGGATTACAAAATTTTAAAATTAATTTTTGATTTACTGTGCATATTCATTATTGCCTGAAGAAGGGAATTACTACTGTACAGAGTGAAAAGGATACATTAAAAAATGGATTTTTCCTCTTAAACTTGTCTCTATAAAATAATAAATGCAAATTAGGCTCACAGAATTGGTATCATAAGAAGTAAGATAGAAATCAATAAACAGTATGTAAAACCATCCAGAAATTAATATACTTATTAGTCAATCAGACGGACAGAATCTTTGCCCCCTCCTCCCAAGTTAGCTATCTGACAATAGGATGAACTAACGTAACAAGGAAAAAAAAAATTAAATCCTGGGAAACTAAACAACATAGATAGGAACAAACCGTAAAAGCAGCCATGCTGAGCGTAGCCAGAGACCCAAGGAGCCCAAACCCAATGCATGACCATGGCCATGACCAGGTGCTTCAGGGAAAAGGTTTGAACCAGGAGTGTCGCACAGCTCAACGTCCCACCTCCAGCCCACCAGCAGTTCTGAGCCTCGCTGAGCTCCCATGTAGTAATAGTCACCAAAAGACTTATCCTTCACAAATTTGTCTAATCCTTTTAAAACCATTTTGACTTTTGCTCTCTATTGTATTCTTTGACAACGATTTCCACAACTCTATTAGTCATGGCTCAGTCCTATTGACTTAAGAAAGACATTCAGGTATGTATCAAGGGAAAGAAGTGAATACGGATTTGAGAATATTTTAATTCTCCATGCACACAAAACAAATAGTTGTAAATCTTGCTGTTGAGATATTCCAAAACAATAAAGAGTAAATCCCACAAGCAACTGCAAAAATATCCAGCAGAATAAATCAGATTGAGTGAATTAATAAATCTGGACTGCTGACCCCATGGCTGTACCTCAGTCAAGATTGTACACCAACAGATGGTACACTTTTTATCTATGTTACTTGCGTGAATTGCTGTAGGTATATTGCCCAATATTTTGCATGAATTTGTACATTCAGTGAAGCAGAACAGGAGAGATAAACACCATTTTAAACTCTACACAGACTAAAGCATTACATGAAGCACAGCTCACAACAAGGGACTGTGGCTAATGTCACCATACCACACAGCCCCAGGAGACCATTGCTCAGACAGCGTGTGAGTCACAGCTCCTTGCCTTCTAACTTCTAACCCCGACACAGGCAGTCTACTCCAACTCTCCCAACCTCATTGAACTCACTAAGAGAACAAACCCCTGTGTATTAAAGAAAGAAGTTCTGTGGGATTTTTAGTCTGTATATTTTGGTGAAAGGGCTGGGAAACTCTGCAGGTTTTCATCGTGTCAATGCCAAACACAATATCAGTATCACAGTATCAGAGTATTACAGGGTTGGAAAAGACCTTTGAGGTCATTGAGTCCGAAACACCTACAGTCTTGTGCAATTACTTATGACCAGACCTACAGAAAGGCTTCGTTAGGAGGATTTTGGGATCTAGACCGAATCCTTAAAATCCATGTCCAACCCCACATTTTATTAGTAAACATTCCCAGCCATCTAAACTTCTACATTTATGCCACAACAGGAGTACTCCAAGCCTTACAGGATTGAGCTTCTCAGATATTCTTTTATACCTAACCCCAATGACTACCCTCAAACTGAGTGTTCTCTTCTCTGGCTGTTGCCCACCAACCACCAAAAGATTAGTTCTCCCCAGAGTTCGCCAGTGTGGTCCCTTCAGCTCAGTATTTTTTCCAGGCTGTCAGTGACATGAGTTGAAACTCCTACCTCTGAGGAGGAGTATGCCAACTAATACAGTGATACCAGCAGTATTGCACACCAGTCTTCTACACATCTGTATCAATCATTATAATCAGACAAAAACCACCTGAAAAGCAGACGGTAAGCTGGACTCAGTGTTATGCAAGCAACTCAGATGTAAAACTGATACCTAAACTGTTATGCATAGAAGTATATCTATACACTTAATCCAAAAACAGCAAAGCACAATGAGTTGTTGCATGCTCCCTAGAACAGGACCAGAATACAGTCCTCTTCCTTTCCAGGTAGAACACTGAAATATTGTTGTGATCATTGAAAACCTTCTTAGGACCCATATGCCAAATGATCAAACCAAAATAAAACTGGAACAAAAAAAGAGCCATTATAAATACTAGCAATGCAATTCCTTACTACTATTAAAAGTTTACACCATCAGGCTCCTGAGACAAAGGAAATATCTTCAAATGAAATACGTGGAATAGGCTGTAACATTTAATAACCAACATAACAAGCTCTAAACCAGATAAGTATTACCCAGACATAAGTCCAAACTGTTCTCTGTATCAGAACAGAAAACCTTAAAAGTTCACTGGGACAAACATGGAAGGCAGTGAAAGCAACTCCTCCTTACATATGATTAAAGGCAAAATAAAGCCAAATATTTCTAGTGTGATAGGTCTACAATTATGCTCCATCACTCCATTCACCATGGTTTGCAAGGATTTCAGTTATAAAATTCATTGTTAATACTAGATTTCAAATATTCTGTATGAAAAGTGAATGTACTTGAAGTCCTTTCTTTAGGCAACACCAATTATATTGAATGTATCAAATACAATTTTATTTCCATGTTTTTTAAAAAAAGAATATTCAAATTTAAAATATTTTAAATACTTCATTAGCCATTTTGCTTTTTATTTTTCTTTATGATTTTCTATTAAGATGAACGTTGAGAACAAAATTAGCCCAAGGAAGGTCTCTTTTAAAATTCATTGTTATGGTTTATTATTGCAGTGTTTTGATGATAAAAAGTTGACTTAAGGCCACTAGTGTTGTTATTAGTACTCTGTATGTACTTCATAGTATTGTAAATGGACATCCAAAATGCAACTTAAGTTGTTCAGTTTTTTAAAAGTATATGTAAATCCATTATATAACATGAGACAGTCCAACTTGTGGAACTCCTAAACAAGCCATTATTCTGATGCAAAACTTCAGCCAACAGAATAGACTCTTCATCAGACAAGAAAGAAAATTGTTCACATTTTTATGTTATTATGTTACAGTAAAGGCTTCACATGTTATGGAGTAGATTGTTACCCCTTTATGATTTAAATGATGAAATAATTAACTTGTCTAACAAAAAAATTAGATAATAATTCAAAGGAAACTAGCTGGGGGCAATTATTGTATTAGCAGTAATATCCTCCCTTGAAAACAGAAAAATCTACTTTTAAATGTCTCGTGGGCTGTGGATTTGCTTCTGATGTCAATAGAGGGAAAGCAAGTTTCCTTCTTGCTCTTTGAGGAAATACAGTTCATCACTGTCTTATCTGACACGTAGTCATTAATGCTTTTTACTGAAGTCAGTTCATATCTTCATGGGAGGTGCTCAGCAAATCTCCCGCTATAGAACAAAAGCACCTTTCCTAGCAAAGTAACACGGAAAGAAAAGTGGAATTTACTATTCCCTAAAGACATCTCATTCTGAAAACTGCTTGACAGAGCCAAACTTATGCTTATCTAATGAAAGCCAAGTCCATTTGCACAACAAATGCTTACAGTTTTCCTCTCAGTTTTAACATCTAGCTTTTGCCACACACTGTGCTTATTTTAAATAGTAAATTTTCAGTAACATTATTTACTCCAAGACAGGTGATACATCCTAGGAGCAAGATTTTCTAGTGAAATAAAAAAGAAAAGAGAACAATTGCTCAATTGTTCAACAAAACATTTCCAAGATTAATTCACATTGTGATTTTTATCTTAAATGTTAAGAAGTCACCTTAGTAGGCTATTCAAATACAGACAGAATTGCACATGCACAAACAGAAAGCAGTGTATTGCTATGGATAAGAATCTAGTCCTGCCGCTGTACCTGCTCCTCATTCTGCATTTCTTAAGCCGAGACAGTACTGCAGCAGTATCTCTGGGAGTTTAACAGTGCCCACATCACTGAAACTATTCATTTCTATCTGGCCTGAAAAAGTTGCTTGTACCTAGGTGCTTAGTGTGGTGCTCAGTAGGCTACTGCACACTACAGTAGCCACAACACCCTTCCTTATCCAAAGCAGCAGAGGGAAGGAAGGGAGGAAGGGGAAAGAAAAATGTCTGTCCCTAAAGGTAGATGTCAGAAAAAGATGGATAATTCTCAGCAACAGCTGAATTGTTGAATGAATAGTCCTACGTGCCTCGTTAAACTTTGGTTGCAATCTCCCAACTTGAAAAGCTTATATCTGCCGCCTCACTCCTTATCCTCTCACTCCTTCACTGCTGTTGCCAGTGTTGGGTCATCAAAACACAAGCAAGAATTTGAGATAGACTGTCAGATGACAGGATTTCTAGTCTAGACATCAGGGTTTAAATCAAACTATTAAATGTTTCTGATGGTAAGAATGAATGTAATAACTTCTTTCTCCAAAATTAAAACAAACAAACAAACAAACAAACAACAAAACCCAAACTCAAACAAAGAAATCAAGAATGTTTTAGCAGGAGTACAATTCATATAATGTACATCTGTACTACCTAATAGATAAGGAAACATATATAAGAAATTTCAAAACTGTTTAAAGATACTGTGAAATAACCTTGTGATGGGTCACAAACCAAATAAACATGTTTGACTTCAGAAAGAACTCCCCAAACAACACCCACTTATTCACTTATGCCTTGAATTTATCCTGCCTTTCCTTACCTTACCAGTCACTCCTCTGTGGGATCATTCCCTGTTTTCAGGGGCCTCTCAGAACAGACCTCCTGTTTCCTCACCAAGTTTGGACTCTGAATCTGGTTCCCTGAATGGCTGCTAAGAGTCATTAACTGTTGTTTACTTCAAAAAATCTTTGACAAAGGAAAACAAAAATGCATTGTTTAAATACACATTGTCACTGTAGAAGTAAATAAGTGCAACTGATATTTTGCTTTAAACACTATCTGGTTTCTATAGTCAGAAAAACCTGGACTGTATATGTTGTTCAGCTGAAATGTAATAATGCAAAGTGATTATAAAGAAAATTGTTTACACAAGCATCTTTCCACAATTGTTCCTCTCTTCTCCACTATTGTATATTCTGAATTCTAGTTTAGTTGAATGTGATTTCATCTGTAACCAGTATGTGATTGCATATTGTCACCACACCAGCTCCTGCTAAGACCTCTCTGAAATCAGCAGATCCCAAACCTTCTTATTATTGTTTTAGAGACTTTCCAATGTTTTCCTTTCTAAGATGATTAGGAAGGCATTCTAGTATTATTACATAAAAATTGTTGAAGCGTACTTCACAAAGAGAGCCTGGGTTGTAACAAATCACCTGCATATTTCACGAAGACATACGCAGACCTGCAATAAAATAAAATCAGCAAAACTCCAAGGTCATGTACTCAAAAATCTGCAAATGTAAAGTTTAAAATAGTCTGCACCTATGATTAAGCCAGCATTATAATTAATAACAGCAGTCCATCTCCACTCTCCAAGAAGCATTCTTGATACTGTTTAGACCCATGGTTAAAAGCAAGCTTAAAATGTGACATCATATCTCCACGTAGTGGGAGACCTTTTGAATCACTTATTACCCTGCCTTGCTGCTTAAGGGAAGAACATAACTGTGATGTCAGCAGCCATGCAGACAGAAACAGAAGATTTTACCAGGGTTTGCTAAGGGAGAGGAGAAGTGTACCCTCAGGTTTTCTCCTGCTTCCAGAGGAGAGCACATTCAATGCAGCCCACAGCTTCCCACCTACTCTTGGTATCTTCTGTTCTCTTCCCTTAAGTTTGTCCTCTGACTTTCAGCCCTCTTAGTCATGACATTTTTTCACCATCGGCAGTATCCCTGCCCAGTCCCCATATTCCCTTTCCAAACTGAACTGTTCTGTATTCCCATTTTGTCTGGCAACTCTTGATTTAGTAGAAGTCTTGTTCCTTCTTTTTCTTGTGGTGCTCATTTGCTGTCTTCTTCTATAACTGTGCTCAATACTTGGACTTCTTATTCAGCTAAGACTAGCTCTTTCCATATACCTTTGATCCTTGTCACCTGTGTTCCATTTCTTCCATATGACAGTGGGTCACAGACTTCTGGTTGTCCAGTTCAAGGTTGTGTCACCTTTTCCACTCCTCATCACCTAATCTCTTCTCACTCATTAACTTTCAGCTTCTGCTTCCCACTCACCATTCATCCTCTGCCCAGTTTCCACCTCTAACCCCACCTCCCTGGTCTCTTTATCAGCACTCTCTTGCACTTTCACATCAACATCCATGTCAAGCAGTCTCTGCCATACAGTTGGAGTACATCAAGGGGACACAGGACATGATCGTCCCTTTTACTGTACCTGGTGTTAAAGCATATCCAAATATATAGGAGATTACAGGTGAAACTGTAACAGAAGTCCTGCCAGATTCTGTGATTTGACACTTTCAGCAGGGACAAGTATCTTCAACATTTCCAGAGTTCTAGTAATAATCTCTTTAAAATGCTCATAATTAATAAAACTTTAAAATAACATGCATCATAAAAAGAGCTACAATTGCCAGCACTCAGGTTGCTGGAACTTCTCAGAGAAAAGTTGCCAGAATTCCTTCTAATAAGAGCAAAATAATGTGCTTTTGTTCATTCTTGTTTTCTGGAAAAAACCCAGGTATTTTCCTCATAATTACCATTAGCCTGAGGCACATATCTCACCTGGAAAGCTGAAGTTCAAGTGATTAACGTTCAACAGAGTTTAAAACAATGGAGAACTGAAAGCAGTGAAAATACAGACACCCTTAATAGATTATGCAGCTAGTCTCACCTTCATTGTTAAATATGTAGTTTACTTTTTACTTTTAAAGCAAGACTCTGTATATTGGATTTAAAACACAAGTCACAACACTACCAAGATCCTAGCCCATTGTAAAAGCTACTTAGAAATGTTGTTTACACTTTGCTGAATGTGTTGCTACTCAGCTTCCCAGAAAATATTTTGCTTGTCTAACAGTGTTTTTCTTAGACAGTACATGACTGATATCCTCTGTGTCTTTCATGCTACATCCTTCGGTGTGCAACTGGATGAAAGCTGTCAGTGAACTCTCAAGTCCAAATGATGCCTTGTTTAGATTATCCAAGCCTCTGGCATTCTCTTACAAAAATACAACAAAGAGAATATCATAATTTTTTTAAAAACAGTACAAGGGGAACAAATAGTCCAAGCCTCCCCAGTCTCATTCCTTCTTATCTCTGACAACATGTGCAAGAAGATGCACTGCAGTAGCAGAAAAATGGAATGGGACTATTGTATTAGGACTCTATTTGTGCCACAGAGAGTAGAAAAGGTTATCATAATACCTACTAATGGAAGAGATGTTATCACGTGTCCTTTGTATTACCAAGGTTTGTAAGCTCAACTTAAAATTCCTGCCGTTAGACCTGCCTCTTGGCAAGTTTAATACATCACAACTATTTGCTATGAGAAGAGCCTGCGAAACAAAAGGCCTTTACTACTGCATTCCTATATTCTATTGTAAATATACAGAAGTATCCCTGAAATAAATAGTTCTAGCAACAAAGTCATAAAAAGTAAAAAAAAAATATAAGCTGTTTTCATCTTTCTTGCATTTTGCAGCATCCAGCTCCCTGCCTTTATAAGGATTTGATCTAAGAAGGTACTACATGTCTTGATCCCAGTCAAGGAAATAACTTTCCCCTAACTTCAAAGGTAAACACGTTCAAGATATGTGTAAAATCAGAGGTCTTCGTTTTAGGCAAAAATTGAAGTTCAAATGACAGTTTTCCCTTGAGATTATAAGTAATGTACTGTGAATAACACAACAGCCAATTCTCAGAAAACATCAAACAGTAGTTCATGTGTGAGTTCAAGCTCCTTTGGTATTGTGGAAATAAGAACAAGCAAAAGAAATCAAGTTATACAATGTAAAAGCTACACATAATGAGTAAAAGGCAAGCCATTGCTTTCCAAATGTAATTTCTAGATCAGTGAAATTCTATTGACATCTGGACTATTTCACGGATATATACATGTATTTGTAATAATTTCAAGTAGTTTCCCAGAATCATATAAAAGAATTACTTCAAAGTTACTATTTTAGACTCTATTCTTCTGTGCAGTCCAAATGAGAACCCAGCAGAATAGTTCTCTGAACAGAAAAAAAATTTTTGAAGCATGCAAAATACAACTTACTTATTTGTTGCATCTCAGTTTAATCTCATTGATAGCAGTAGTTATAAAAGAAGAAATTAAATACAAAATTCCCATGGACTTAAATGTCTTGGATTTCTGAATACTATAAATCTCGAAGAAGTAAAGTACTGTCTAGCTCTAGGTTACATGACAATTTAGAAGTAGAGATCTGATACTTTTTTCACCCTAGAAGTTTAAACTAGAAGTTTAAAATTCCTTATGGCACCTAGAAATATTGTGGGTGTAGATCCTGTGGTTACAGAACAGACCTCCCCACACTAGTGGGAACGAGCACTTAATTCCATGTAACATTCTTCGAATTAAGCAGATCAGGTTCTTGAAAGATTTTCAATCTATAAGACAATGTGGGAGAATTTAGAAAACAGGAAACACAAAAGAGCCTATAATTTATTCTGAACACCTACAAGTTTAAGCAAAAGATATATCCTATGAACTTTTGAGTCACCAAAAATATTTCAATCTACTATAAAATTAAGACAACACTAGAAAAATACAGTAAGATTTTTCCAAAACATGCCTGAAGTTTCTTCATGTGGAGGCATTACTTTCTACACAGGTTGTCAAGTTAATCAACAGCTTTTCATAGAAGCATAGAATGGCTTGGCTTCAAAGGGACCTTAAAGATTGTATAGTTCCACCCCCCTGCCATGGGCAGGGACCCCTCCCACCAGACCAGGCTGCTCCAGGCCCCATCCAACCTGGCCCTGAACACTTCCAGGGAGGGGGCACCCACAGCTTCCCTGGGCAACCTGTGCCAGNTGCTGGGAATTCCAAAACCAGACACAATACTCCAAGTGGGGTCTCACAAGAGGGGAGCAGAGTGGGAGAATCCCCTCCCTTGACCTGATGGCCACGCTTCTTTTGATGCAGTCCAGGACACTGTTGGCCTTCTGAGCTGTGAGTGCACATTGCAGGCTCATGTCGAGCTTCTCATCAATCAGCACCCTCAACTCCTTCTCCGCAGGGCTGCTCTCACTCATGTCATACCCCACCCTGTACTAAAACCAAGGGTTGCTCCAACCCAGGTGTAGGACTTTGCACATGGCCTTTTTGAACCTCATGAGTCTAACACAAGTCCACTTCCCCAGCTTGTCCAGGTCCCTCTGGATGACTTCCCATCCTTCTTGTGTGACAACTGCCCCACTCAGCTTGGTGTCATCTGCAAACTTGCTGAGGGTGCACTCAATCCCTCTGTCTGTATCATTAATGAAAATATTAAACAACACTCATCCCAGTCAAGACCTCTGAGGAACACCACTTGTCACGGATCTCTGTCTAGACATGAAGCCCTTCACCACTACTCTCTGATTGAGAGCATTCAAGCAATTCCTTGTCCACCAAACAATCCAACCATTAAATCCATATCCCTCCAGTTTAGAGAAGGATGTTGTGGGGGACTGTGACAAAGGCTTTACAGAATTCCAGACAGATTACATCTATAGTATTCCCATGTTCACTGATGCACTCACTGCATCGTAGAAAGCCACTGGGTGAGTCAAACAGGACTTACCCTTGGTGAAGCCGTGTTGGCTGTCTCGAATCACCTCCTTGTCCTCCGTGTTCTTTAGCACAGCTTTCAAGAGGATCTGTTCCATGATCTTCCCAGGCACAGAGGTGAGGCTGACAATTTGGAAGTTCCCAGGGTCCTCATTTGTACTCTTTTTGAAAATAGGTACAACGTTGTTCTTCTTCCAGTCACAACAGATTTCTCTCAATTGCCATGGCTTTTCAAATATTATGGAGAGTGGCTTGGCAACAAAATTAGTGAGTTCTCTCAGGACTCTGGGATGCATGTCATCAGGTATCATAGACATGTATGTTCAGATTCCTCAGGTGGTTACAAACCCAATCTTCCCCTACAGTGAGAGGGA
>VWPV01032799.1:0-27837 GCA_013389885.1 Geococcyx californianus | reverse complement strand
AAGAACTTCTTCCTAATGTCAGCTCAGTTGGACCATGAACACTGATATATTTCAGTCCTGAGCTAGGATACTTGACAAGACCTAGAGATACTGTTGGTCAGTCTTACAATGGTTTTCTGAAATTATCACATCCTCTCTTTCAACACTTCCATGTTCCAGTGTGCAAAGAAATGGGACAAAACCCACAAATCACTTGTGTTCCTTCATTTTGCAAATGGGAGTCTGAAAATGAATACAACTTCTCTTTTTAAATCCATCAAGAAGACGGATTCCTTTCCAAGGGAGGTTCCAGCTGATAAAGATTTGCAAATTCAATTGCTAAGACTGTGAATAAATTACTGCACTGACCCAAATGCAAGTTCTCCTTTGTAAATAATTTCTCCTTCTTTCCCTTTCATGTGCTTCTAGCAGGTGATTAGACAGGTCACGAAATGGGCTCTGTGTTCAAACAGACTCTGCGACTGTCCTTTTTTTTTTTTCTTCTTTTCCATTCTATTTCAAAAACGCTGACCAAGACTACTAAAGGGTTAAAGCACCTTAGACTGGACAAGGAGAGACACAGATTTTGAAGGATTAAAACTCTAAATGTCAAAAGGAGAGAAAGGAAGAGTCTGCCTTGCAATCTTGACGGAGTGTCCCATCATTCCTTGACGTTAATGCCGGTGAAAGAGAGATTAGGAAATCTGCTGTTGAACTAAGTGGAGACGCGGCGGGGAGATAAGTGAACCAGAATATCTGTTCAGGGCTCATTTGTTCAACTTCACTCAATCAGAACATTTCTGCTGGAGAAACAGGTCTGAATACAAAATTAACAGCTTGTTCAGCTTCACCATCACTTTCCAAACGATCCTCATGAGTGAAGGTCTATTCACTGTCACGTAGATTCAGAGGATGATGCGAAAGGTTCGACCATGTAGCTGGGTTTGCACCGTGCAGTTAATGCTGCTTCAGGTTACGTCTTTTTTTTTTTTCCCTTGCTGTTTTTGGCCAGAAAGCCTTGAGGAGAATAGGTGCAAGAATGGAATGTTTGCAGGAAACATAGGTGTGGTAGATTGAGTTGCCACACTGTTAGTTGTTAACAGATCCCCGTGCATTTTCCCATGGATTAAATTTGAGGACAGATAACTATAGGCTACTTATCTTTTATTATTATTATTATTGTCATTCACAGATTTTTTAAAATTTTCTTTTAACTTCTGTGATGTGATCCAAGCCCCTGAGAATCTACAGACAATTCAAATCTTGCCTGGTAAATTGAAGAGTAAGCAGTGCATGGGCATAGAAAAGTATAAAAAATATCTGAGACGACCTTGTGTGCGAAGAAGCCTGAAGATGAAGTTAAAGGAGAACAAATATATTACCAGAGATATAATAAAATATTCTCTTTATTTTTCTAAATATGTTCTCTGTTCCACTGGGAAGGGGCTTTAGCAGTGATCATGATGACATTCTGTACAGAGTGTGACAGTGGTGATTAGTTGATAGCTTTGGGTTTTAAAGCACTGGGAAAAATACTTGAGGGCACCGAAGTACCAGCTTCTCTCCCATCTAGACGTGGTTTAGAAGTTGCTTTGCAGTTGAGATGCTGTCTGCACGGAATCGAATAATTCAATTTGAAAGAGGAACATAAGGGGCAATTTGATTTAATTTTGTTATTTTTCAGTGATATTTGAGGTCCTAAGTGCTGGTATTTTTGTGTTTTCTGGCAAAAGAGCATGGGCATTGCTGGGTTAGTACTTTCAGCATACTGGTTTCAAGGGTAATAGCGGGCTAGGAAAAAGCATTTAGGGGTTGGTGTAAAAATGAAAGAGCAATCAAACATTAAGGAACCAAACCCCTTGTGTTTCAAGGATGATTTAAAAAAAACCAAACCGAAATATTTCTATGCTTAGGAAATGCAATTTGCTAATAGACTGTAGTACAACGATTAAGGAGAAGTGATTGTAATTGTAAATTACTGTGTGCCACGTGGAAGGCACTAATACACTTAAAATACAATAGCACATACATCTATGACTAGTAATGAAGGTGATAATCACCTTATATTCACTAAGGAAATGATGTAATAAATCCTATATAATGCAGTTTACAGGTTACCTTAGCAAGGGCACTTGAATTGACAAGCAAAGAACAGGCAGTCCAAAAACTGCAGTATATATTATAATTAGGAGCATAAAATTCTAATGAAATGTTGTCCTAAGTAATATTGATTCTAATTTGGTGGGGTTGAGGTACGATGATGTAATGATATTCAGCTAGGCTGGTGCACTAAGGAACTAGAAAAGCAGCTATACTACACGGTAGGACTCTTTCAGGAAGACTTTCACCTCTCCCTTTAGTAAACTTTAGCACTTTCTGGCTCCAAAAAAATAGTAGGAAAAGCATCGTGCAAACACTCAATTGCAGCAGGAGATATTTTTTCATCTTTAATTAGCATAAATTTAACATTCCATGCAAAAAGATGGGGATGCAGGGTGTACGCGCTGAAACCCTCCCTAAAGCATCCTTAATTTCACCTCTTGCTTATTATGGGGTGCTGGAGAGGTCTGGAAGGAGAGTTTCACTGTAAACCAGCCTTGTAAGGTGAGGAAGGCATACACAGGGTGTATGAAATTATGGAATGAATTAACAGCAGCTTTTCAGGATGGATGCTGTGGTCATCTCTGGCTAAAAAAGACTAAGACAGAATGCATTTATAATTCAACAATGGTGACAGAAGATTTACAGAGAGGCCGATAGGAGCAGCATAATATCAAATACAGGCTTCCTTTTATTAGTACTATAATAACAGTGAGAAAATTAATAATGAGGAAAATAATACAGAAAGACTGTAGGAGTCATGTCTTCCCTTCCTGGAGAAAAGAAGGCTACAAAGAGGACAGAGGCTTCACAAGGAGCCGCATGGAGAAGACAAGGGGCAATGGGTACAAGTTGCACCGGGACAGGTTTCATCTTGATTTAAGAATAATTTTTTAAAATGAGAAAAATTAATTACTGGAACAATCTCCCCAGTGATGTGGAAGAGACCTCATCACTGGAGGTTTTCAAACTACCATGGGACCCTATGCTAGATGATCTCATCATTTTTCCCCAGAAAGGCTGGACCAGAAGATCTTTTGAGGTTCGTTCCAACCCAGGTCGTTCCATGATTCTGTAATTCTCAGTACATATGGAAGGTGTTTTATCATTCCTGATTTAGACTTTTACCAGAAATATTACTTTTGAGTCATTATAATTACTCAACTTCAGACTTCCAAATAATTTCATATACAATTACTTCTAGAGCAGCTTTGTGTAAGGATTGTTGATCCTAAGCTAAACTGCTATGATTTTCATGTTTTCAAACAATAACAGAACATTACTGGAAATAAGACAGATTTGAAAGGCTGATCATGTATTTTTCTATTTCCACAACAGTCCTGTGGGTCTAGTAAAAGTATTAAAAGCAAAGAGCTGTAGGTGCAGCTAATTATTGTGTGTTTATTGTCAGATAGAGTTTAGAAGTCCTATTCAAGTTTGCAGTTATACGTGCCTTCCACAAATAGATTTGTTCATGATAGGTCAAGAAAAAAAAAGTCTCCAGAAAGCCTGAACCATATCCCTCTGAAGTGGATGGGTCCCTCTGAAAATGGTTATTACCATTGTTTTTAGTAAGGGAAAATTTCATACAGTAGGAAACATCAAGACACATTAATGTTTGTTTCACTAGGCACACAAAAGAGACCCGAATTATGAATAACTGGGGAGATAACAATATACGTTTTCTGTACGCTTTATTTACAGTACTGCACTTGCAGCAGGAAAGAGTAACCCTGCACTCATGAAAATTCAAATTAGAATATTTTGGAAAAGAAAGTAGATGTTGTTGAGAACGGAGCAGTGCTGGTCTTAATTCTCAGTGACTTTTCTTTTACAGCATGAATCCTACACTGATTACCATGCTTCCCTAATGAAATTCTTGTTATTTTGTCATTTATAGCACTGAGGCAACAGGAATACCTCACTGACCCAGTCAGTCCCCATAACTCAGTTTGTTAGACTCCAGAAGATACTCCTGCCCAGCAAACACATAAACTCAACTTGATGTTATAAAACCCGTCAGATGTTTTAAAACAAGATGTGGATGAGCAAAACAATGTATTTTTTGAGATAGCTGTTCCTGGATGCAAGTCCAAGCGGAATGGCCCACAGAACTGGAGATGACATCCTTGGAGCTTTCCTGAAAATGCATCCTAACCTATTTATGTTTGTATTTCAACACAAGTCTGCAATTCCATATGCTATTCATTATCTGGGGTTTTGTCATATCCTCTGAATTGCTCTTATTCTGTCTCTATCTGTTCTCCTTTTGTGAGTCTTTCCCAGCCTGGCTGGCATAATTTCAGCGTTACAAATCTTAAATGACAATCCAGCAGGATAATGTCTCAAAGGGATCTTCAGCGGTGCTGGAGAAGTGAAACACAGTGAAAAGGGGCTTTTAAGAAACTGAGTAGAGAGTCAGATCCAGATAATCAGCGCCCAAAATACACAGGCAAGAACGAGTGGTGAGCACAGGGTATTTTAATTCCCATAGTGCACTCCTCAAAGGCAAGCTTTCACACTTGCATTAAAGAAGTCGTCACGGTATAAGAGAGAAAATGGTAACTAATAATAAGAAGAATGGTCAGAAACAAAAGAGATCAGAAACAAGGGGATGAATTTTCACAATGAAGGAAGTTAAGAGCAAGAGCCTTTGCTGTGCTGTGCACAACACTCTTGCAGGGAGTGAGGTAATGACCTGGTAAAAGTATTGCTGATGGAAAATTATTCAGATTATTTATAACTAAAGACTCTTCAAAGGGTCTCAATGACTTCAGAGAAGGATAAAATTCTCTGTTGACAAAAATAAATCCAGGTGCACAGGAAAAAACTATGAAAACCATGGGTACTCATTGTTAGAATTCAAATTAGCTGTTCCTGCTTAGGAAAGTCCCCGCCTGAAAATGCCAGTTTAGTGCTCAGTGGCAGCCAAAAGGGCAAGTATGATGATAGGCATTATTAGAAAACAGCTTGAGAGCAAACCAGAAAACATCATTAAGCTAGGCTGTAAATTCACAGTATGAATTCATACAGAAAGCTGCACGCCACTCTAATTGCTCTGTCTCTGAAAGTTACAGCAACATCAAACAAAGTGTAAAGAAAGGCAACGATGCTGATCACAGATATGGAACAATTTGCGTGCAAACCCTTTTGATGATGGAGCTCAGATTCAGGCGTGGGCACAGCTGCTTTGGTGCTTACCACCTGGCCTGCAACATAGACGTGCGTTACGCAGAGGCAGCCAGGGAAATCAGAGAGTGGCTCGAACGCTGTAGCATTTGTTTGAGTGAAACAACAGGACTCTGGAGCAGAATTAACAGCAGGATTAGTTGCTTTCTTGATTCCTTTTATTGAAGCACATTTTTTATCCTTCTTCAAGTGAAGCAGAAAGGGACAAAATAGAAATGTCCCTCTTAGTTCCGGAAAACTGCCAGTACTCAGATCTTTGCTGGGAAAAATGCCAGCACTCCACTCATGCAGCATCTTTCTCACTTTAAGCACACTGTTTAGGAACTGGGGGAAGAGTGCAGACTAATGAATGTCCAATATAGGATGTGCATCTTCTTTATGCATTGGAAGAAAGAAAAAGCCAAACCTCATGAATTCTTGGAGTTTGCTGAGTGGTACAGGGGAAGTCTTATTTCTCCAGGATTATGGTTTGTGCAAGTACTCTCTTCACATAATGCTGTAGCTTTTCGTCATTGGTTATTACTACTGTGTTACCTGCAAAGCTGGCTTAAATTCAAAAATACTTGAGACAGGAACAGAGAGAATGGAAATCTGGAAGGATATTGCAGCCCAAAGTCCCATTTCAGGAGGTGTCACACAGTCGTTTTCGTTCTCAGTCTTACTTGACATACTTGCCTAGATGCTGTTTGACATCCGCTGGTGGTCTCAAGGTAACACCTGGAGTCCCAGTGATTTTAGCAGATACATAATCAGGAACTTGTCTACCCATGTGTATTTCTACTGAGTTTTAGGTACTATTAAAATAAGATTTCTGCACAGAGATTGGCAGCAGGAGTGCAATTTTTTTTCTTTTTTAATGGAGAAAGAAGAGCCCTTCAAAGGTCCAAAGCAGGTATAAAATGTTATGTCCCATTGGCTTTCAGTAAAAAAGAAGCTGTGCTTTGTACCTCTGAAAATCTTCCTCAGACACCTAATGCCACCATCATAGTTGCCATCAGCTGATCAGCATTTTGCGAGCCTCTTGGAAACAGCTAGGCTTTGGAGCATCTATAGGGGCAAGAGGAGCACCTCACCTCCTTCCAGTGTCATTCATGCGTAAGCTGAATGACCCATGAAGCAGTTAAAAGATGGTTTCATTGCTATTACCTATCCTATATGGTCTCCTATGTAAAGTAGAGGAAAAAAAAAACAACAAATATGAAGATTAAAAACAAAATGCCTAACATTTTGGGATTAGCTCATAGTCAATATTCAATGTATAACATATCCATGGCACAGTGAAACTTTAAAGTGCTTGGAATCAAGTTGCTCTCCAGCCCCAGCCCTTGAGCTGGAACCTTTGCTGCTGTGTATTCGGTGGAACTTGCTGTGACAGATGCTGTGTTTAAAGGATGTAAGTCTTATAGGAGGAACATTTTGGAAATGAGGCTGGAAATGACAGCTTCCATGAAACACCTTAATTTTAGGGCAGCGTAGCTTATTGCAGTGTTAGAACATGGATTAGATGTCACCCAGAATGAAATCTGCATGGTCAGGGCTCCAGGTCCTGTAAATGGTAAAATTCATGGTGATTTCACTGGGGATGGGAAGGCTGAGTTATGAAAACATTGCAGTAATGTCTAAGGCAGAATGCTGAACAGAAAAGGTGTCAGCTTTTTTAATTATGTGCTGAAAAGAGTTTGTAGGAGATCTGGAGTAGCTTAAAAGGTGTCAACAGGAGTTCTGTAGCAAATACGTATTAAAATTATTCCTGATGACATTGTAGCTGACACATAAAACCACAGAATCACACTTACCCACAGGGAAAAAAAATCTATCTGCAGCAATACCAGTGAGCACAGAAATAAGTAATAGACATTGTAGCTAAAAAAAAATCATAGATTCATATTATAATTATAGAATGGTTTGGGTTGGAGGAGACCTTAAAGATCATCCAGTTCCAACCCCTCTGCCACGGGCAGGGACATCTTCCACAGGATCAGGTTGATCAAAGCTTCATCCAATTTGGCCTTGAACACCTCCAGGGATGGGGCATTCACAACATCCCTGGGCAACCTGTACCTGTGCCTCCCAACCCTCACAGGAAAAAATTTCTTCCTAATATCTCATCTAAATCTCCCCTTTTTCATCTTAAAACACTCATACTATCCTTACAATCTCTGAGGAAGAGCCGCTCTCCAATTTTCCTGTAGCCCCTTTTAAATACTGGAAGCTGCTCTGAGGTCTCCTCAACGCCTTCTCTTCTCCAGGCTGACCAACCACAACTCTCCCAGCCTGTCCTCATATGGGAGATGCTCCAGCCCTCTGATCATCTTCGTGGCCTCCTCTGGACTCACTCCAACAGATCCATGTCCTTCCCATGCTGAGGGCTCCAGAACTGAATACAGGCTCCAGGTGAGGTCTTGTGAGAACAGAGGGGGTGAATCCCCTTCCTTACCCTGCTGGTCACACTTCTGACTCAGTCAAATGTCAGCTGCAGTGAATTTAAAACTGAGGGTCATTCACAGATTAATTCTGAGAAATGATCCCAATAAAATGCTCTCCACTATAATGAGAAATTTATCACCCTTTTTAACTTCACTGTTGTCACAGATGGAGTGACAGAGCGATGCACTTCACTCATACGAGAGAAGCAGCAATGTGTTTATTGATATAAAACAGCAATTTAACAATATTTGACAGTACATGTGGCAGTGTTTTAACAAGCTTCAATAGCAGGGTACACTGGATTATTTATTCCATCAAGGACAGGATCAGGCAAAACTGCGAGCGAGACTCCCGTTGAGTCATGAGGTTCAGAAAGGACCCCTTTGCTTTCTGAACTCCTTCTCAGACAGGAGTCTAGGTGTGGCTGGGTCCAATCCCAATCCCAGACTTGGTCAAAAGATTTTTTTCTAAATTATTATATATATGTGCAATCAATCCTTTATATTACTTAGCTACCATGATAAAGTTTTGGTGCACTTACTCCCAGTGCACTTACCGTGGGTCTTCGCGCCAAGGGTTCTTTCAATCTTGAGGATTAACCTTAAGAGTTGTCCCTGCTTAAGGGGAGATACCAGCCTGCTGTCAGTTCAGGAAAGCTCAAAGGGCAAATCATCCAAAAAATGGGAATTTTTAGTGTCAAAAAGATCTAAACAAACAAAAAATAAGATCAAGCCAAACCAGAGTTTTAAAAAAATCTCATTAGGTAACTACAGAATAAATCTAAGAATTCTTTGGTTTAATTTTAATTTCTTTCATTTCTTAATTTCAAAATTTGCAATGGAAATAAAGTCAATTAACTTTCCAATACCTTCTATAGGCTTTTGAAAACATGAAAACATAGATATTTATCTTATCCCTTCTTTTAATATACTTTTTCTTTTATTTTTGCAAAACCATAATGCTTTTTCTTTTTTGCTGTTGTTTAAAAATCTTGATTATTTTATTGTTTTGAAGCACACATTCAGCAGAAAAATACCACTCAAGCCCAATGATAACTTCCAGGCATCCCTTCTTGTTTATTTATGTCCTTCAAATACTGGGACATAAACATTTTCTATTGGAACAATTTCTGCTTCTCCAGCCAGGTAGCACAAGGGGAAAGCACAAGAAAAATTAAAACTATATAACCTGTAAAAATTAATATAATAAATTTCATGTGTAATGACTAAAAAGCACTTAAAGAATCAAAGTAGATTGATGTGAGAGCTTCAGGGAAGAACTGCAGAGAGAAAGCATTGCTATCTAGAAAAGCAAAAACCGTGGCTATGTTCACCGTATGTAGTGAAGTCCAATCAGCTGAACAATTTTAATGCATTCTACAATGTGTTTTAATTCTCACTCCTGTTTGCAGACACGAAGATGAAATTTTGACACCTTAAGTGTCATTGTATATCTGCTTATTTAAAAATGAATTCATTTACCAAAACAGATTTTTCAGCTTTTCTCTCTTCTTTAGTGTCTCAGAAGAAAACAAAGCTTAAGGGGATCTAAGCTGGGGCATCAGAAGAGCGGTTGTAATGAGAGGTGTAATTACAAGATTAGTTAAGACTAAGTTTTCCAAGCTTAAGAGGAAAATACAGCTCCAGATTCCAGTTCAATATATCATAGAATCATAGAATGGTTTGGGTTGGAGTGACCTTTAAACGTCACCTAGACCTCCCCCAAGTAGATCGGGTTGCTCAGAGCCCTGAGAGGTACCACTTGTCAGTAATCTCCATCTGGACATCGAGCTGTTGACCATTACCCTCTGCATATGACTACCCAACTAATTCCTTGTCCACTGAACATCCATCAAATTCATATCTCCAATTTAGAGAGAAGGATGTTATGGGGGACCATGTCAAAGATTTTGTGGAAGTTCATATAGATGACATCCGTAGCTCTTCCCTTGTCCACTCGTGTAGCCACTGATGTAGTATGAACGATGTGTCCTTCAGGAGGGCTTGTTTCACATCCGTGTTCACATCCTCCCGGTTTCACATCCTGAATTTGCACTACTATTTCATATAAGGCAGATAAAAATGCCTGTATATATATGTAAAAGTGCATATATTTCCTCTGTGAGCAAGAGAGTGTTACCAAAGCTCAGGAGGTGATTGTCTCACCAAAGGTCATACAAGACTGTGCTGCCTCCCAAAGCCAGCTACTAAAACTTTTGAGACACAGAAAGGATTTAGCATTTGGTGGATCTCCAGACAATATTAGCAGCATGGCCAGTGTCATTGGTGGCTTTAACTGTCAAGGCCTCCCTGGGACCAGGATGAGACCACTGACTTGCTTTGAAGAGGCTGCAAAGTGACTGCCACCGAATTGGACTTCCCAGTGTCGAGCGGCTGGTATCGCTTTTGTCTAAATCTCTGCAGTGAGGCTGCTATTGAGCATCTTTAGAAGAAGTGCTGCTAAATTTCTGCTCGCTTGCCTACCTGGCAGGAGGCAGATAAGAGAAATTTCACTTCGTGAAGACTCATTTGAAGGCTATTGTTAGCCAGTGAGCCCTCCTGTCTGTGGCACGATCTTAGCTGCTGTGCTCCCAAACTCTGCTATAAGGGATTAACTTTCACTTATATTTTTCATGCAGTTCCTCCTGGCATGGGTTTTTCTTTTGGCTTCAGCTACAGCTGGGTGAGGTCTGAGAACAGGACACGTGTGGTCCTGTCCCTACTGACGTTCCGGTTAGTTGCTGTCCCTTGAAGATATTGGTAGGTCCACATTCTGAAGAGTGAGGGAGGCGTACAGCCATGTCAGTCTGTCCTGTGAGCTGCTCAAAAAGGTCTGTATACCTGAAGGGAGGCTGTAGTGAGGCAGGAGTGGGGCTCTTCTCTCAGGCAGCCAGTGACAGAACAAGAGGACACGGTCTCAAGCTTCGCCAGGGGAGCTTTAGGCTTGACATTAGGAAGAAGTTCTTCACTGAGAGGGTAATTGTTCATTGGAATGCTCTGCCTAGGGAGGTGGTGGAGTCACCATCCCTGGAGGTGTTCAAAGAGAATTTGGATGAGGCACTTAGTGACATGGTGTAACTGACAAGTAGGAGTAGGTGTAGGTAGTAGGTGTAGGTGTTGGGCCATAGGTTGGACTCGATGATCTCAAAGGTCTCTTCCAACCTTACAATACTGTGATACTGTGATACTGTGATATTAAAAAAGCCCCACAGCTCTTTTTTGTGATATTGGTTGGAGTGGTGCGATATCTTAGATGCTGTTTGAGCGCCTTCTGGGAAAAGACTTTATTAAGTGGTACTGTGGAGTTCCCTAGATCTGGCACCGCAAAGATACTTTCACACAAGATCACAAAATGTTGTGTTTGGTTTTTAGTTGATGTTTTAGGGTTTTTTTCCCTGATGCCAGCTAAGATAATTATCTGTTATATCTCAAATGGCCTTGCAATTAGAGCATTTGTGGAGGCATCCCCTAATGCTCTGTGTGACAGTGGTGGCATCACCAGTAGCTGAGGGCTCTGTTATCACCTTATTCATTGAAAACGCATTCCAAGACAGATCATCAAATGGCATAGAAAATACATGCTATAGATCCCTTACACCTTATAAATTATTTTCTAGGTTTCATTCTTAGACTTTGCCATAGAAGGAAATAAGCCTGGCCATGAAATATCCTTTGACCTTCAAAATAAGTGGCATTACGTGGTTTGTGTTCCTGCAGCTAAACTTCTCTCCCCGAAAGAAGGTGGCTTCATCCATGCTGCCTGTTTGTAACAACCTGAACCTTGCACAGTCAAATGGCTTGAGTAATGCTGTGAGAGCAACAGAGCCCTCTTGTAAAGGTAGTGTAGAATATGCTGTATCATTTCAATGTAGATCCAAAGTGTCAATGAGTTATTGTGCCTGACTGGAAAGCTCAGACCAGAAAGTCTCAACCCAAGAGAACACAAGAGCCATCCTCCTAACACAACTTCTGCGCTAACTTCTGTGCTGTAAGTCTTCCTGTTGCCTGTGTGGGTGATGTACCACTTATTTTTTTATACTTCTTTCCTCTTTCTCCTGCACTATGGAAACTGCAAAACTTGTCAGGCTCTGTTCCCATCTCCTGTATGACTCCACCTCTGCCACAGCTTCTCTGGCTGCACCGAGGGACTTGTCCTGGCTGTAGATAGTCTGCAGCATACAACAAAATGGGTGTTTGTTGATACCAGCCTTGTCAGTATGAACATGCAAGACGTGCATATGAGATGCCAAAATGCCCACTGATCTCAATCAGTGAGACTATGAGCAGCTAATCCTTACAACGCTCCTGTTGTTCCTCCTCAGCAGCACCACGGAGGCAGAGGTCAGAGCAGCAGCGAGGATGCATCAGGCCAATGGGTCCTACATAACAGGATTAGATTTAATGAAATATGAACAGTGATATTAAAACCACAGGAAACCTTCTGCATAAGTCAAAAGAAAGTCGCCACTAATGTGTAAGGTATCTCGGTTTCTCCATGGAAATAGATGGATTGGTTTATTTTTGCAGCAGCCTTGACAAAACTAATATATCGTAATCACTAACCTCCAGTGGCAACTAATTCCACCAACATGAAGTATAAGAGCCCCCTAAAGGCAAATCCTATCGTGTTATATCTAACACACTGGGAGAAGCGATGAGCCTTCAGCAGTAGGATGCAAAACAAGATGAGCCTCATAAAGGAGGGACAGCCAGCTGTGCAGTTAGGTCTAATTCTTTTCCAAGTTGGAATCTAACCAAAGAGGAGCTCTTTGGCATTTGCCTTTAAACACGTTGTTCCCCAAAAATGTGGCATGATGTAAAACATCTAAACAAAAAGAAGAAATATGAGCTGGCATATCTGAATGAGGCATTTTGTATTCACAGTTTGACTTTAATGTGGTCTGGTGGGTTGTTAAAAAGAAATGATACCTGACATGTAAAAGCTATCACTTATTTTATCTTTTGAGAATAAAATAATCATGTGATTCTTAACAATAGAGGGATGTGCAGTGTACGAGTGCAATGATAGGATGAGGAGTAAGAGTTTTAAGCTGAAAGAGGGGAGATTTAGATTAGGTATTAGGAAGAAATGTTTTCCTGTGAGGGTGGTGAGGCACTGTCACACGTTGCCCAGAGAAGTTGTGGCTGCCACATCCCTGGAGGTGTTCAAGGCCAGCTTGGATGAGGCTTTGAGCAACCTGATTCAGTGGGAGGTGTCCCTGCCCATGGCCTGTAGGTGGAACTGGATGAGATTTACAGTCCCTTCCAACTGAAACATTCTGTGATTCTATGTGTTTTGTGTGAAGTGGGCATAATCTATACGTGCAAAGATACAGGAATTTAAAAGAACTATAATGTTAAAAAACCCAAACTGTTCAACAGTTAGACAACACCAAAATTAATATTTCTTCTGTAACTTATTTCAGTTTTTGTGTGTGTATACTTTCACGTGGTACAAACTTCAGCAATCTGACACTTGGGACTGCTCGCACACGATGGTGAGTGGTCAGTGAACAATTATTTCTCATTCTCATCTTCACCAGCGTGTGGCCACAGGTCTTATTTACTGCACACCAGTCAAATCCTACACTGAATAGAAAGTTAAGTACTTCATTGTGAGCTTCTTAACTATCGTAGATCTGAGTTTATCTTCCCAAAATTCCTTTTCTTTAGGGAGGAATTTTGCTTGGATTTTATGAATGAGGACCTGAAGTGCAGAGCTGTTATTTTCAAAAGTGATTGCTGTCGTTTGGAGGCCGAATTATGCATTTGCATGGGCTGCTTTTTTTTGGGGAGCTGAGCTAGATTATAGTCTGTGTGTTCGGAACAGGTTTTCAGTAACGGATGTGCGTGCTCAGAATCTTTGGAGAAAGCCAAGGTTTAGATGGTTGCTTACCCTGTGTGTGGAAGGCAAAGGGAGGATGGAAAAGGCATTCCCTTTGTCTGCATTTCCAGTGACCTTGTGGGATGAAGACAGGAACCACTGGATGAATCATGATCCCTGAAGAATTTAGAAGTGTACATCATTATGCTTACAGTGAGCCCAGATAAACATAGCCTTGCATCTTACAATTATAAACTCATAGAATGGTTTGGGTTGGAAGGGACTTCAAAGATCATCCAGTTCCAACCCCCCCTGCCATGAGCAGGGACACCTCCCACTGGATCAGGTTGCTCAAAGCCTCATCCAACCTGGCCTTGAAAACCTCCAGGGATGGAGCATCCACGACGACATCTCTGGGCACCCTGTGCCAGTGCCTCACCACCCTCACAGGAAAACATTTCTTCTTAATGTCGAAATCTCCCCTCTTTCAGCTTAAAATCATTACCCCCTCATTCTATTCCTGCACTCCCTGATAAAGAGCCCCTCCCCAGCTTTCATGTAGGGCCCTCTAAGTACTATAGGTCTGCTAAAAGGTCTCTCCAGAGCCTTCAGATGTATGACAAAAGCCATATTCTTGATATTACTGCCAATTTCAGTTCCCTGTTTGAAAAATTGTTATATTAGAGTTTCTCAACATTTAAAGAATATTTTAATAGTGGGGAAAAAAATAGTGAGTTTGCTGAGTTTGCATTTCAATAAGGTGATCTGTGGTAATCAACCAGCAAAGAATGACCCTCATTGAAAGGCAGATAAGGGAACACGTGATGTTTCAAGCATTCCTGGCAGCTAGTAATTCTGGGGAAGCTCATTCAGATGGTTATGTGCCCCCTCATGGCATCATCAATGAGGCTATTAAAGCCAAGGTTATTTAGAACAAGGGATACACTAACACGGGACAAACTTCAGAGAAGAAGAAAGAAGAAAAAAAATCATGTCAGCAAAACAGAGAGAAAAAGAAGGGAAAAAAAATGCCAAGATTTTGACAAAGCCAATTCATTCCTCCTGCTGTTCAGAGATAACTAGTGATCGAACATCTACGATAAACTGTGTGACAGCAGAGATAAATCCCTGGGGAGCAGAAACTCAAGCTTAAAATAGATGTAGGCAACTTCAGCATGAAAGGTGGGAACACTGTACTGTCTAAATATAGAATAAATGCGTGCAAAACAAATGGTACTAAAATACATGGGTCACTGTCCTCCATAACTGCTGTAGCAGAATTTTGAGCTTTATATGAGTTAATTCTGTGATAAATATCTAATTCTATCATCTGCTTGTTGTGCAGCTCTTCATGAGCAGTTTGAACTTCTCCTGGCTTCATTCATTGTCTTCAAAATGCCTGTAAGGATTCTTAAGCTCCCTCCATACATTAACGGCTCCAAACACAGCAAAATTCCTCTGGGATGAAAGTCTGAATATGTCATTCCCTAGCACAAATAAAGGGGTTTTAATACTTTCTTGTAATCGGAATCATCCATTGAGTGTGAGATCTAGAGGAGACCTTTCTGGCCTCTGTCAAAACATAGACTATAGTAAGAAATTTGCTCTTTCTTTGCAAACCCCATCGATTATGAAAATAACTGAATGTGTAACTTCTCCCTGCACGGTGACTCCCATTCTGGATTGAGCGCCATTTCAGAGTAGAAAAAGTTATGCAATATCAGACTCGCTCAGGCCTTCATAAAATCTTATGAGAACAACATGGAAGGGTAACTGGTAGGAAAAAAAATCCTTTTAAATGTGAATATATCCAAACTTTAGTCCATGAAGGTGAAAATGTTCTATAAGGCCATCATGGAGCCACATTTTGCATGATGTTGTGAGGAGAGGCTCCTGTCTGAAGTGCTTTTCTGAAGTGATTTGTTTCGGTGTCTAGTTTTTGTTATAAATGCATCTTGCTGCAGAATTTTCGCCTCCCCCTCCCTTCTAGAACATTATCGATTTACATGTCAACTTTTATTCTTCGTCCTCAGCCTATAACCTTCCTGGCTCAAGTTAGACTGGAATCACAGGAGAAGCCCATCATTGAGCTGTGATGCAGAGATTTGGAATAAAATACAGGCCACTCTAAATATAAGATGAAAATATTTCCTCCCCCACTCTGACCAAATTATCATTTCATACCGATCACTGATTTCCAAAGTTGGGATTTAAAACTACTAACACTGAAGGGCAGTGAGTTTCACAGTCCAGATACAGGTACATGGTGTGGCATTCATCAGTCATTTAAAATACAGCTTTTCAGTATAATCAAATTTATTCTTATTCTGTATTTTCACACAATTCAAATTTAATTCTGAGTTATAAATTAACTTAGGAAAAATGTGATTATTTTATATGATTTTTAACTACATTATAATGTCATTAAATTTGTATAATAAACCTCCCAATCTTTTTCTTCTGTTTCGGAGTATATTTTTTTCTAACCAATCTTTCCATCACCCCATGTATCTTGTTCTCATTTTACTTTGCAGTCTCAAGGATCAGCCTGCCATCTCTGATTTTACATTTTTATGATGTTGACTATTCATTCCAAAATCACTTGGGAAAACTGAAGACATCACATTTTTTTTTTTTTTTTTTTTTTTCCATGAGTCATTTTTGATCTCCTATTTGTTTTCCTTTTTTTGGCATTTGTGCACCTACTTTGTTGTAAAGAGGAAGAGTGACCTGAACTTTAAAAGAAGTACCAGTTGGTCTAGATGATCATTGCAAGTCTCTTCCAACTCTTCTCTCTTCCCTTCTCTTCTCTTCTCTTCTCTTCTCTTCTCTTTCTTCTCTCTTCTCTCTTCCCTTCTCGCCCCGCCCTGCTTCGCCTTGCCTTGCCTCACCTTGCCTTTTCCCTTTCCTTTCTTTTTTCCTTTCATTTCTTTTTCCCTTTCCTTTACTTTCCTTTTCTTTTTCCTTTTCTTTTTTTTTTCTTTTCTTCCTTTTTCTCTCCTCTCTTCTCCTCTCCTCTTCTTTTCCTAAGTACAATTGCTCTCTCAGTCTTGGACTGTCTCACAAATAAACTTTGTTTTGAGGTTTTCCCTGATGTAGAGTTGTCAAGCAGGCATGGAATGGTTGATTTTCTTTTTTAATTCTAAACAAACGAAAGGCATTTTTCCTGCGTACCTGCGTAGTTTAGCCTCAACAACAGCAAACAGTGGCACAATTACTTCCTTTTTTTTCACCTTTTGCTGCGCTTCAGTGCCTCAAGTGGGTAGGACCACAACTTCAGCTGATTTATAATGCCTCAGAGTAATTTGTGTCCATTTGTCATTTCTGGACAGCTTTTCAACTGTGTAAAATATTCAAAAGCAATTCTACAGCCTTTATATCTCTGGGAAGTTTGCATAGGTCCATACTTGCTCTTTTAGGTGCTAAACTAGCTTTGAAAACTTTACCTTAGCAAGATTTCTACTGACATTGGTGTCGTGGCTGGTACATAGTTTCATGGCTGAATGCTCATAGCATATCGAGAAAACTTCAAGAGCCTTAGCACCAAAAAAAACCCCTCTGAAAGCAATTAGATGAAGGGAATTTCATAGCTTTGCCATTAGCTCAACCTCTGCTATTCTTAGAACATCTTTATTTTGGACAGTGAGTCACACAAATGCAGTGAAAAACAACAAAGAGGACGTCAAATTCCATTACTGTAGTAAGATGGTGGATGACAAGGGCATCTGTTTGATAGAACAGAACAGAAAATGGCACTTTGTCTGGCAATTAAGGGAACAAAATGGGAAAAAATATCACTGTCCTATTTCTGTTTAACTTCAAAAAATACATATGATTTCTGCCTGATGAAGTTTTGTAGGTGGCTGCCTGCCTTCCCGTCCTGCTTAAGCAACATTTTGTGTTCAAAGTGGAGGAGTAAACTAGGCAATGAAATATTCATCTGCTAAATTCCCATCTAATTTTTTTTTTTTGGTTTTGCCATTGCTGACTAGTTTCAACTTGGGGGTTGATGTAACCACTCAGGACAGGATTCTGGTTTTTAATGAACTTTGCAGGTAGCTGGAGTTTGACACCAGAAGGAATGAATGATGCTGCAGACACAAAAATCCCAAGTCCTTTCTTGCAGAGTTGAAATCAACCCCCAAACTTCTGCGTTTCTTTTACAAGATCTAAAACAAACCACAAATTCCTGCCCTGTACTCCACTAATGCTGATCACTATCAGCTACTGGAATAGGAATAAAGAAGATATTACTTCTCTAATATAACGTTTTCTTCATTTTTACAAGTTCACTAACTCAGTAGTCAGAAGATAATTTGTAAGACTTCTTCCAATTTAATTTCAAGCTGTAATTAATGATTTGAGGGGTTTTTTTCCCCTTTTTTATTTGCTATTTTGAAAAACAGGCCTTTCTTCTCTGAACTTGACACAAACCAAATCCAAATCCAGCCCAGTCTCAGTATTAAAATCCGAATCTCGAATATTAAAATCCAATAAGTTTTCATTTCTTCTCATAAATGGAGTGGAATTCAAGGTCGTATTTGGCCTCTCTGTGATGAAGTAGAGATCACGCAGACCGTGCAGTCTGCTGAGATGAAGCTACACAAAGCCACAGCAGTAGTGGACCTGGAGATTTGAGACTTAAATTATATACATTTTACATTTCCCATAGTTTTCCAGGTTTCTAATTACATTATTAAAATGTTCAGCATTGTCAGTTAGTCATTCTTAATTGCTTTATGTGTAACAAGACAGTGCTAAAAGAGAAGATAAAATAGACACTCATTCTCTCCTTTTTCCAAATGTTTTATGAAGAGGAAAGCACTCCACAATTTTGACTTTTTTTAAAAGCATAAAGACTCTTGAGGAGACCCTGGGAGGAACATAACATCCTCACCCAGCAGGATTTTACAGGTTTTCCAGTAGGATAACACCTTGGAATTGAGGAGTGTATTTATGAGTACTTATGTCAAAATCACAGTATCACAGTATCATAAGGTTGGAAAAGACCTTTCAGATCATTGAGTTCAACCTATGGCCCAACACCTATACCTACTCCTACGCCTGACCTACACCTACAACCTAAAATGTTTAAGAAGAAATTACTCCAGCTCTTCAGCCTCACTTTTCATCTGGAACATTCTGCCTCCATATTGATTTGGCCTTTGTGTTCTCACCTCAGTATCTTCTCTTACTTAGCTTAAATTATGAACTGGAGATGACTGCAGTGGCACGCACAGTTTCCCCTAAGTCAGTTTTGGGGGAGTAACTCCTGGCAGAACATCACTACAATTTTTCTATCACTGTGACAGGATGAGAGGAAATGGCCTCAAGTTGCACCAGGGAAGGTTCAGATTAGACATCAGAAAAAATTTCTCCACTGAAAGGGTGGTCAGGCACTGGCAGAGGCTGCCCAGGGAGGTGGCTGAGTCACTGCCCCTGGAGGTGGTTAAAAGATGGGTAGATGAAGTGCTGAGGGATATAGTTTACTAATGGGCAGGTATATTTGGACTTGATGTTAAAGGTCTTTTCCAACCAAGCAATTCTGTGATTTTGTGCTTGTATAAGCATTCTCTATGGTAAAACACTTAGGTGAGACCTGGACACTCTAGGTTCAAGTTTGTCATTCCATGGTCCACATGGTCCTTCTGGATCCGTTACAGGCAGCACATGTGGTAGCCCATACCATCCCTTAAACAAGAGTAGCAGACAAGCAGTTGTATTCCTCAGAGAGAAGGAAATAGCCAGTTTTCCCTCCGAGCAATTAGATTTTTCATTTACTTGCAGACATGGCTCATATAAATGGCACAATGTTGTACATATTTAGTGTTCAGGGGCTAAAAATTACATGGGGTGTCAAGGCTTCACGAGCAGCGCAGAAATGCGAGTGAAAGTAGCAAAAAAATGCCTGTCAACTCCAAATGAACTGTCAGCTCCACAAAGCCACTTCTAGCAGGATACACCAGAGTACATGACAGATGTTTCTCTTTCAAACTATCTCTTCTGAGGTCTCTGACTCAAATGTGATATGAGAGCGGTACAGCAGAAGGCTTTCAAATGCAAATATGAGGAGAGAAATGGCATATGGCAGAAGGAAATGGAGGTGCTGGTGAAGGAATATTTAGCTTTTATATCGTGTAACGTATTATGAATATGTCAAAGTGTGATCTGGTGATGTCACTGAGTGTGGCCCATATAGTTGTGAATTCTTGAAGCAATAATTTCTTTCAGTGAACTATTGGTTTGTTGTGGGGGTTTTTTTTAAGTAGGGTTTTACAGGGTTTGGAAATGAGTGTATTTAGTTTAGAAAAAGGTTCTATAAAGGATATATATTTCTTCCACTGTCGGTGCTTTAAAAGAAGAGAAAAGAATGAGGCAAATGTACATCATTCATAGGAATTTCTGTCCTGATTGTAGCATTTGAAAGACAGATGAGCCATCAGGTTGCACAAACTGGTTATGCATTCCCAGAGTCCATCAGCATATAATGGAGGGGAGATAAACTACACTAACTTCTAGATAGAAATTGTAATTGCCAACCTTTGTGTTTCAAGACATTAAGAGCTCGTTATCGTGAGGAAAGAATTTCTGCGTTCTTTGTCTCGTCCCCCGGACGCGGGGGAAGAAAGGGAAGTCTATTTCCCCTTCCATCTCCAAGTCCTTTCATAAAACATCCTCTGTAACGCCTACCCTAAAAATTAGCACAAACTAAATAATTATATTTGGGTGTATTCTGAATGTTTCAAACTGTATGAACAGTGAAATATAATTGCTTGGGTTTCCAGTTTAATGTAAGGGCTTATACTGTAGCCTTTGTATGGTTTTTTCGGACTATAATTTGACAATCAGCCTATAGTTTGAATATTGTCTTTTCTTGCCTGATTATTATGTGTCCTTTTTCCACTGCACTGAAGCCTGGAGCATATAATTTTGTCACAGAGCTGTGCAGAGATTCCAATGTGACATATATTCTAACATTTAACACTAATCCCAAATTAATATTCCATGTTACAAAATTTTGCTTCAACAGGATTTTTATACCATGGAGTCACCAACCATGAAAATCTATTAAATTTACAAGAAGTAACAATATATAGGTATATGTAAAGATTACTACGTCCCCACAACCACGTCATTTGAATGTTACTCTGTTTTCTTATATGATTTCCAAGACAGGTAGCACTAAACTTTGAAGACATTTTTCAAGAAATATTTTAATAAATATATTTGAAACGTGTTCAGAGGAGGCCATGAAGGTGATCAGAGGGCTAGAATGGTCCCATATGAGGACAGGCTGAATGAGTTGGGATTTTTCAGCCTAGGGAAGAGAAGGCTCCAGGAAGACCTTAGAGCAACCTTCCAGTACTTAAAAGGAGGCTACAGGAAAGCTGGGGAGGGGCTTTTTATCAGGGAGTGCAGGGGTAGGACAAGGGGTAATGGTTTTAAGCTGAAAGAGGGGAGATTTAGATTAGATATTAGGAAGAAATATTTTCCTATGAGGGTGGGGAGGCACTGGCACAGGTTGCCCAGAGAATTGATGGATGCCCTATCCTTGGAGGTGTTCAAGACCAGGCTGGCTGAGGCTTTAAGCAATGTGGTCCAGTGGAAGGTGTCTCTGCCCATAGCAAGGATATTAGAATGTGATGATCTTTAAGCTCCATTCCAACCCAAACCATTCTATAATTATATGATTCCATGATTCCAAATGCCTTGATTAATAGAAAGTTTATTTTCTGCCCTTTGCCTTCAAAAGGGGCAGTATTTTAAATTGGAAGTATTATTTTTGTTTTAGTTTATTTTGGTCTATGTAAAAATATTAATTCTTAGTAAGAAAATGCAATGTTATTTGCAAAGAATATCTGTGTGTGTTGCAACTGCTGTTCTGCAGTCACACAGACTTTCAGTGCTCCAAAGAGCAGGATGGTCTCAATACATTTTTATTATTATTTTTCTGTTTTATTTCTCTCCAGCCTTATTGAAGTAGAACACTTCTGCAAAATACAGTTGAGAGAGTACCTCAGAGATCTGGATGTTTGTTATAATCTAACAGCTGAAATGATGAACTATCTGAAATTTGGGTTTTCTTCTTTAACACTTTCCTTTGGGCTCCAACCGATTTTGGACACAGAAAACCAAACACTGCCATAATAATAAATAAAATCCTTACATAAGCAGAAACAGGGAGTTTTCATCACAATCAGATAACTCACAAGTCATTAAAAAGGTTATTACTGTCGAAGGCAAAGGAAATCTCTGTTTCTGTTTTCCCCAAGGATTTCTTCCATGCAAGGGCAAATATTTCCTGTCAGCATTTTGAAACCTATTCACAATACATTATTTACTTTTATCATTGTTATCCTTAGTTCATATTTTACTCACGGAAGAAATGTAAAATGAGGTTTATGAAAACTTTTGCCTTTGAATGAAGTGTAGGTGATTTGAAACGGTTGGAATACATGCATTTAGAGAAAGTACTGTATCAACATATAAATTTAAAAGGCCAAGTAATCCTATTTCAGTCAAGGCTTAGACTGTAACAACTGCTGCATTGCATGCATTTTTGATGGATGGATGGATGGATGGATGGATGGATGGATGGATGGATGGATGGATGGATGGATGGATGGACGGACGGACATCACACAGGATTTTTTATTTAATGTCTTCGTGCTGACTTTTAAACATTGCTATAAAACAACAGAAATTATTTCAAACACAGCAGAAAGCAAATATGAGAATCCCTAGCCCTGATTCTCATTAACTTTAATGCCATTTTACACCACTTTTGTGGTGCATTGGGACCATAAACTGAATTACATTAAGCACAAAGTGTTTCTAGTGCGAGAACCAGACCCTCTGTATTTGCAGCAGCATTAACAGCCTCGCAAAGATGCTACAGTGCTTCCCCCAATAATGCTTTCTTTCCTGTTTCTAACAGAGGATTCATCGCTGCTGCTTTCTGTCTTTCAGACTGGAAATGCTTCTTTCAGTTTGCATAATGTTGGCAAAGCCAAAAAAGGTCTGTTAAAAGAATTCTGCAGAAACAAAAAGCAAATGAATTTCTAAGGCAAAAAAGCCCCAAATGCACTGCTGAACCTGTGCGTCAGCCCCGTGCTGGATTTAGGGATGTCGTACCCCTGTGTCTGGTTGATTCATGACAATTTCTTCTTGATAAATTAAGTGCAAACTAATCAAAACAGGACTGGCCAGGTAGGCCATTTGGGGACATATCCCTCTGCCATTGCTTTCCACGTTGGCCATGGAAAGTAGATCCCATGCATGGAAGTGGCTGACAATGCTCTTTGTGTCATTGGGCAAATTCACGATGTAAGCTCTGGCTTTGTATTATCAATTTTTTTTAAAAAAATGTGGAAGTAGTGGATGACGGCTCTAATTAAGTATTTCCTTGTAGCTGGGAAATGCAGCAATTTTTCTAGCTATTAGCAAAGTCTGATCTGAAGTGAAATAATGGATCCAGGGTGAGGTGAAGGCAGACAGAAAACATTAGTCAGATGTGTCGTATATTGCCAACTTCATCCTGGGCTGCATCAAAAGAAGTGTGACCAGCAGGTCAGGGGAGGGGATTCTGCCCCCTCTGCTCTGCTCTCGTGAGACCCCACCTGAAGTGCTGTGTTTGGCTCTGGAGCTCTCAGCACAGGAAGGACATGGACCTGTGACCAGGGGACGCCACAAAGATGATCATAGGGCTGGAGCACCTCCCATATCAGAAGAGGCTGAGAGAGTTGGGGTTGTTCAGCCTGGAGGAGAGAAGGCTCTGGGGAGATTTTATAGCAGCCTTCCGGTGCTTAGAGTGGTCCTGCAGGAAGGCTGAGGAATGGCCTTTATCACAGAGTGCAGGGATAGGATGAAGTGTGACAGTTTTAAGATGAACGAGGGGAGATTCAGATTAGACATTAGAAAGAAATTTTTCACTACGAGGCACTGGCACAGGGTGCTCAGGGAAGGTGTGGGTGCTCAGTCCCTAGAGGTGTTCAAGGTCAGGTTTGATGGGCCCTGAGCAGCCTGGTCTGGTGGGAGGTGTCCCTGCTCATGGCAGGGGGGTTGGAAATGGATGATCTTTAAGGCCCCTTCTAACCCAAACCATTCTATCATTCTATGGCTCTACACTTCCATGACTCGTAGTTATGCTACCCCTTTCAGAAGCTGATGGAAAACTATAAAGGTGTGGGGGAGAAACTCTAGATCAGTCACTGACAGGGAAGGGAAGGGAAGGGAAGGGAAGGGAAGGGAAGGGAAGGGAAGGGAAGGGAAGGGAAGGGAAGGGAAGGGAAGGGAAGGGAAGGGAAACAGGTAGCTCCAGTAAAAAAAATAAATGTGTCTAGCATGACCTACAGGGCCCTTTAAAAGACTTGAATGAGTAGACCTGATATGTCCACACAGGCATTCAAATCTGGTATAGACCTAGAAATAGTCTGGGAAATAAAACCTGAAATAAACATAGACATTCTAATGCGTTTCTATTTATTGTTTTCTGGAGTTAAAATTCAGTAAAATCCAATACAAAAATTGTCCTTTGTTGGAAACAGGTCTGCCTTTTAAAAAGACTGAACTTTTGCAGAGAACAAGGAACAATGTCAATTCTAATTTTTGTCTGGAGGAGTTCAGATGAAGTATTAAAATAGCAAGAGAGTTTTTCAATAAAGAAATTAATTCTATGAGATTATATTCACAGAGCCTTGGGTTTTTATCTTTTGGGGGTTTTTTTATAATCTTGGCATGCTAATAAATGGCTTATTTTCAAATAACTCTTTTCTGACTCTACTTGGAGTATATATTTACCTTGTTTTCTCTTCAACATGCTGTGACACAGACTTTCTTTTCTGAGGTCTGCTAAGCCATGTTTTGACACAGCCCAAACTTGTTGAAAATGTAATATACGCTGTGAGCATGACCCTGGAGGGGAAAGGTACAGCAGAATAAACACTATTAAAACTTGAATCCTAAACTTGTGGCTGTTGGTTGGGCCAGAAATCTCTGAAATATCAGGTGTGCTGATAAGGACAACCCCTCACATAGCAACTCTGCTGTGAAAAAGTTTGTTACCAGTGAGTCTGAGCCCATGGGTTTGGAAACAACAGAAGTTCTTTCCAGGAAAGAAACAAAGACCTCCAGCTGTTTATAGCAGAAATAGGAGATTTCAATAAGAATTCATTCAACCTTTGAACTTTTGTCTGTCTTTCTTGATTCTCTTTCCTTACGTTTTCTTTCATTCTCCCCTCTGCTCCAACCACAGTATCTAGCATGCACCCATCTGTTAAAATATAAAAAAGGCTTCCTCCTCTAGTATCTATTAAAGTCCCATATGGCTGAGGTATAGCCTTAGGTTCTGAGCATTCAGAGTGCATCTCTGAATAGAGATTTCTGCATTTGAGGTTTAATTAGGTAAGTGCTTTTGAAGTAGCATCACAGTTTTCCCTTAAATATTTACTGTTCCCCACCAAAGAGAAAAAGAAGATTAGGTTGGTCAAAAATATAGCCTGATGGGTATCAGTGAGTGTTCCCATCCTTCTCATAATGATTCATATCTCCTTCATCTTCAGCGTTGGGGAGAAGAGGTAAAGTGGTCTCTTGAACATGCATGATCCCTCACACCCCACTCTGCCCAACTTTCCTGCTTCATTACTGCTGCTACCGATATATTTATACTCTGGGTTAAATAGGACCATCTGTTATGAAGGAGGAAGTTGACTTTTTCAAGATGTAGCTGCAGTACAGCATTATTAAGGAGGGGACAGTTTGAAGAATTATGTGCTTTTAGGTGTCTCTTGAAGGGACAGACTGAGGTGTCAGGCTGCAGAAATCTACAACAAAGAATTCCAAACGGGAAATAGAGAGTAGTGAAGGCAAAAGATCTCCAAAGAGAGCCTTGGCAAAATGTTATTTGAATTATTCTGATCATCCCGACTGCTGCCAAGTGCAGGTCAAGAACAGGGCAAAGAACTGACAATAAATATTACAGATTTGTTATTTCTTTGCTTGTTTGCTGGCTTTTTCAGTGCTGCTGTCATTCTTGTCAAGGGGGAATTTTCGTATCTGAGGAGAGAGGATGTTCTCTTGTTTTGTGCGTGTCAGGATGTGTGGACTTCTGCGCAGTCGCACTAAATGTCATGTCCAGTAGCATCCCTCTTAAAAAGACACTGAGCAGTGCCAAAATTCATTGCTAATTGTTATTGTCTGGGAGATGCTGGTTGTGCCAAATGGAGAAGTCTGCACAGTAACTATCACAATTATTCTGCTTTTCAAATAACTATGGAGGCGTAGAGTTAAATGTAACTCCAAAAAACCCTGTTTCTATTCCATAGATCCACAGGAATTCCCTACAGTTTACTCTCTGGTGTTTTGTCTAGGCTAGTTTTTCACTTTTATGTTGTGTCACTTAAGACCTTGGTCAGTGTAGCATCCAAGATATCCGTGGATATCCTTTATTTCTTCCTCTGCCTTTCGTTTAACAGACTCTAGCAGTAAAACGACTTCTTTGATACTCAAAAGTTCTCTGTCTCCAGGAGCCCTTAAATGCTTCATCTCTCCTCTTTTGTCTGCTAATCCCTTATAGCACTACACGCTAAACAGTAAGTAAAATCTTAATCATTTCCATTCACAAAAATGGAACCAGAGACACAATGCAGAATCTGTAATGTAGAACCCGCTCTTCAGTGACTACTCATGATTGTCTTCCCTCCCCAACCAATGTTTGTTTCTTTTTGAAAGAAAATTAAGAGCCTTTTGGAAGTCTTGATAATCCCTTTAGTGATGCTTTTCACAGTAGTGATAATAGAGGGAAATCAAATAGATGCAGCACCCTGATAAATATGACCGAGCTGATTTTGAGAATCTAAGTACACCCACTCTTGCCAGTAGATAACGAGTGTTTCAGCTATTTTTTTCGGCCCCCAGCAGCACCCATAAGCAGACACCCAGGGAGCAGTAATAACAGATGATAGGATATTCCCCAGGCACTGTCCAAGTCTCTGATTATTTCCTCTTCTGACACCATTGTTTGCTTAGTGTCTCACAGATTTTTCTTTGAATTATTTTTCCATTCTTCCCTTCATTTCCCTTTATTTATTTTTTTTTTTCATTTTTGATGGGGATTGCAAGAGAATATTCATGTTAGAGGAGAGGATCACTTTTATGTGTATGAAGAACATCATGGGAAAATCAAGGTGGCAGCAACATCCATGTAGTAAGTAGACAATTGATGAGTTTTTCATTAGATGGTTTCAGTAGGATCTAGCATGAGAGATAATACTTCTGTGTATTTTCAGTAATACTGCCCAAGGAGTTCAGGATAATCTGGTCTCCATATGAAAATGGGAACAATTTGTGTGTACATTAAAAAAAAAAAAAAAGGCAAGAAAACAACCAAGAAAGTAGATATTATCAGTTCTGGGGCACATTTTTATGACTATAAGATTTTTTCCTTATACAAGTGGTTGCAACGCTAGTGTATCTGGTAACTGAAGGTTTATTTGTAGAGAAAATAAGGCAAACCATGAAAACCTGTCATCAGAATGAGATAATAATAATAAAACAATATTTATTCCAGAAGTAAAATATAAAACAATCAGGGTGGGATTAATTTTGCTGAAGTTTAGACAGCTAAACCTGAACTAGTCACCCGGTGGTACCTTCAGACCAACGTCTAGGTACAGGCATGCTTAATAGCAATTCTTCTGAGCTGTTGAATAGGTGGCTTAAAAGTGTGCTGAGTTCTTCTCCAGAAGTCTTGTCGCTCTCAGGCTCTAAAGGGAAATGAGAGTGACTTGTGTTGTCTGGAACATTTGTATTCAGATGAGAAGAATCGCAACCGTAGTTCTCCATATTTACTTGTTAGTGGTAGTAGAAAAAGCATCACAGTATCACCAGGTTGGAGAAGACCTTTGAGATCATCGAGTCCAAAAGGGATAAACCTGCAACAGATGAGTTTTTCACCCACACACATGAGAAGGAATGTGGGAGAGAACAAACAGAAAGCCCACTCAGTTTTCCTTACTGTCATTTATGAATAGCCGGCTAAGCACCAAATGAGGAGGTATCCAAAAGTTGTATCGATGTTATCTACAACTGTTAGAGTGAATTCCCTGCTATAGTAGTGTTTTCCTGCCACAAGCCTTTGCTCTGGTTATAGAATCATAGAATGATTTCGGTCAGAAGGGGTGTTAAAGATCATCCCGTTCCAATCCCTGTTTCATGGGCAGGGGCAGCTTCCACGAGATCAAATCCTCAGCCAACCTGGCCTTGAACACCTCTAGGGTTGGAGCATCCGTGCCTATTCCAGTGCCTCAGCACCTTCACAGG
>VWPV01032798.1:0-50742 GCA_013389885.1 Geococcyx californianus | reverse complement strand
AACTTGGATAATTCTATGATTCTTTTATACTGGTGTAATGTAAGACTTCTTACCACTTTAAGGAATTATGCTGGTGATATAAAATTAGTTGCATATATCTGACTGCTCAGTGGGATTACAGAAAATGAAACCAGTGTAACTGTGTTCATGCTAGTGGCAGTGTTTGGTTAACCACTTGTGTTTAGCAGTATGATTTTGATTTTTTCAATCTGTTAAGCTTTACTGTGTTAAAGTGTATGCATATATGTGAATATGTGTGTGTTCATATTTCCTAAATTAGTAGTTTAGTCTCTCTACATTTTAAAAGCAAGCACACTAAAATGGCACTTGTTACACTGATGTCATGGGGGCTGTGAGTTTCCTTCCTGGGGAATCTGCTCTTCTCTCCCCATTGTCTATACAAACTAAGTCTGAACTTGTGGTGCCTACTTCTAGTAAGTATGGACCTCCTATATGTCAGAAGTATGTATATACAGAATTCTTTGTCCCTTTATCTGCTTTTTTTTTGGCTTCTTAAATTGGAACAAAAATTTGTTCCCTCCTAATTGCTAGTTGGCACTTTATCAGATCTTCCCTGATACAGTTTGTTTTCTTTTATCTTGGCATGGAAGAGATTCAAACGTTGCAGTTCTGTTTGAGTTTCTTCTTGTGGCTTTTGCATTTCTGAAATCTTTAAACTTTGTGATGGTTTTTGTTCTTGGAATGATTAACTTCTCTTTCTTACTATCAAGTTCTAGATGCAACTATGCAAATAAGGATTATCTTTTAAATATCTGACTTTTTACTCAGATATATATTGTTTTATCAAGATCATGTAAAATGAATTCATTTACAGAATGTTATGAATGCTCCTGTACCTTTCATAGAAGCATTTTATTCCAACTGAAAATAAGGCAGTTGATATCAATCAGCTATGCCTTTTAAACTAATTAATTTGCATATAAGATCCTGCTTTTGACAGCAGAGGGAGCTCAAAAATAGTTTATGTTGGTCGAGGTTTTTGTTACTTAGCAGGACCTCTCAGATTAGTCCATGTATCTCAATGTAAAAAATTAGATAGAAAAAGGATGTTTGCTGATCACTGAAACTAGATTGGTTAATTTTATCACTTCTTTTTTTCTGTACAGGAAGCAATGCATCGGGGAATACTGGCTCAGCACAAACTAATCCAGGAGTGCTTGGAATGGGAGGAGGTGCAACTGTATTACCTGCCTTTGAGTACAGAGGCACTTGGATACCTATCCTGAATGTAACAGTACAAGGCAGTGCTAAAGCTACCTAGTAAGTACCTCTGTCTCTGAAAATTTGCATAACATTTTTATTTCCAACATGATGGTTTAAGGATTTTTTTGAGGTCTTCATTTCACTGGCATTAAAGTATCTTATGGATTTGGTTTTTGTTGGTGCCATCAGGTGTTCTAATTTTTCACTATATTGTCTGAATGCTCTGGTTTCTGATCCAAATAACCCCCATGGTGTTAGCATCTGTTGGAATTTTTTCTACCATACCGTTCCTGTATTAACTCTTCACTTTTAGGCCTCACTACAGTACATGACAATTTCAGAATATCTTTTGTTGGGTTGTGTAATGGCAAACATTAGTGGCATTAAGCAAATGGAGCATCAGTGGGAGTGAAAAATCTTTCTTGCACCAGCTTTATTTTATTTACAGTTTTTGTTGAACAGGATATTGTGGCAGATATTGAGCAGATTGTCATTCCAGACAGTATAGTGACCTGTATGTGACTGTGAATGCTTCTTAGAATGACCAGTAATTTTGTCATGATGTTGTGTAATGGAGATGTTGTTCTCAGTTTAGATCTGTGAATGCTACGTTACTTTTGAAATAGTGGAATTTTATGTCAGTTGTGACTATTGAGGGTCAGTCTCTTCCCGATAGGAAGTTATTTGTACAGTCCAAGAAATTTTGGCATACTCATACTCGGTGAAATGAGCAAATATGGTAGAAACTTATTTATCTGCCTTTGAGACACAGAAGGACAAATTTATCCTTAGGTTTTGGTAGTTTAACCTGTGTATGTTGACCATTTGATTTACTTATACTGCCTATGCCCCCAGATATCTAAAATAGCTGTCTTCTGTTATTTTCTCTAATTTCCTGAAGTCTTGCATGTTTGGGAGAAGGAAAATCCTTCGTGCAGAGTAGAGTGATGACACTACAATATAGAAGAATTGTGGTATATTGTAGCTGAAATGCCTTATTGAGAGCAGATTATAGAGTAAAAGATGAAGTAGTGGTCATTGGGATAGCAAACAGATTTTGTAACAGACTGTCTCTCCTTGTGTAGACGCTGCTCCTGTGGCAGCTACAGCCTGTTGGATTTGTAACTCAGCAGTTCTTTTTGTGCTTTTAAGGAAAAATATGAAGATAAGTGGCAATGACACTGCAGTTTTGGCGTAGTTGATGTTTTAATGCATGCTTTTCAGCTGTGAATCATGTAGACGTTTCTTCTTTGTACAAATAATTTCCATTGTTCACCTATGTATGTAGGTGATGAGTATTGGTCATGTGTTGTCTAGCTATGACAGGCTTTTCTGATTATGGACTCAAAGGTAGTAGTAAAGGAGTGTCTGAATTGTTCTTGATTCATTGTAGCGATATTCACACTGTTGTGACTTACTGACCTGTTTCCTCTGGTGTTCCTATGTACTTGTGTTCTTCTGAATGTGTTCTGTTTCAGTGGCTTCAAGTAAAATAATAATAGAAGTGCAATAGTTAATTCAGTAATGCTTATAATTTTTTAAAAAATTTTATTTGCAGATCTAAATAGTGTACATGGGGTTGGCACCCTTCCATTTACTATTTTTAGTGAGTCATTCTTTTACTTAATGACTTCATTAAGAAGTTTATTTTCTTGAGTTGCTATGAATCCTGAGGGGAAAGTATTTGAGGGGTGTGTGTATTTAACATGAATTTGAAGTCTTGTTTTTTCTTATTGTTTTTAATCACAGTGTACTGTTACACACTTACATGTCATGCTTTCAATTTTTTAGTTTGGAAATGCTGGACAAAGTAGAGCCACCTACGATTCCTGAAGGTTATGCCATGTCGGTGGCATTTCACTGTTTACTGGATCTTGTCCGTGGTATCACTACCATGATTGAAGGAGAGTTGGGAGAGGCAGAAACAGTCAGTCAACCTGCAACAGAGACAGCTTCATTACCAGCACAGTCTTCAGACCAGCAAGACTTGCAGTCTGTATCTGACCAATCAGAGAAAGAGCTAGGTATACAAAACACGGCAGTTATACATAAAGCAGGATTGAAGTAGTTCATGCTTTGCTGTTTGAATGTATTGTTTCTAAATGGTATATGAGAACTTCTAATGAAGTGGGTTTTTGACTTGTTTTTTTTTTTTAATGGAACAACAGTAGTCTCTAAAAAAAAAAAAATACCTGGTGGTATATAGTACCTGCCCTATGGCACCTTAGCCGTAGACTCTTTATTGTGTATTAATACTTTTTACGTTGTGTGTGGCGTGTGAGGGAGAGGGTAATGGGCATTGTGTTCTCTGTTCTGCCTTTCTGTGTCCTTAATTCTGCTTAACACTGAGATCCAAGGTCACAAGAGACAATTTGATTGAGAGAACTATGACAATTACAACCATGTTAAAATAAAAATGTGGTTTTAGTAGCAAGACAGACAGATATGAATGTTTTAATGGAGACATTTAAAATAATATGAAAGAATTTGGGGAGGAGCTTCTTTAAAAGCAGAACTCATGAACTGAGGCTTGTATGTGTGCATCACACGAGGAGTCTGTTGTGTACGTTCAGAAAGACTTGGATCTCCGAAGTGATTTTTGGCTTGTGTACCAGGAAGCAGAGACTTGTGATGTGGAAGTTTGTGCTGAAGCAGAAGGGAGAGGAAAGCTCAGCCATGGGAATGCAGAGCTCTCCATGGTGCTGCAGGCAACACTGCCTGAGCGTGTTGGCATGGAAGGGGAGCGGGAGGAAGGCGTGGGAATGAGAGGCAGATTACAGGTCTGTTAGACCTATATTTTTATTTTATTAAAATAAAAAAAATGGAAAAAAAAAGGGAATTATAAATACCAGGGGAGAGTATTATTCCTTCACTGCAAAATTTCACTGAGTGTTTTGTCCCATATTTATGCATTTTGGAATGTTTATTTTTACAGAAAAAAGATTAAAAACAGTTATGTATACCTTTGTAAGGTTTTTCTTGGTGTGACTTAGTCTAAGCATTGCCTTGACAACAGTTTTTACTTTAGCAAAGTTACTTTAAATTTGACTGCTTAGATGGTATCGATGTGTGTGTGTTTATACACCTATATATTTCTGGGTAAACACGCATATAAAAACACATTTTAAAAGGTGCAGTAGGAAGCGTTTGGGTTTTGATATAATTGAAAGTTATTGAGTAAAATATTGTTTCCTCTGTAAACAAGTATATGTATTTCTTCTAAGTTAGCAGAGCTGTCTGGGAAGAAATGGTGAATGCTTGTTGGTGTGGTCTTCTGGCTGCTTTATCCCTCCTACTTGATGCAAGGTATTTGGTATTTAATTTATCTTGATTTTTTTCAAATATGACATTCCTAGCTATATTTTGAACTGACTTCTGGTATTGCTCAAGGTGATACTTGTATGAGAGAACGCTGTTCGTGGCACCTGGACAGACAGGTTTGATGGCTAGATAGAATGAGAATCTGTCAAGAGAAAATGACACAGAAGTCTCTAGAAGTCTACAATCAACCTTTGTTCTATATTGAAATACTTTAATTAGTTTAATTTTCCAAGGCTCACATTTAAACCACTTAAATTATTTTTATTCCTTGTTACTTTGACTCGAGGTTTCAAAATATTGAAGTGTTTATACCCATGTCCTGATAACTCTTGATAAGAGACTAAATGTTTCAATACTTGTTAGTACTATGTCATCTTTGAAGTGAAAAAGATGTTTACTAGGTAATGACTTTAAATTGTCTCTTTCAAAGAGTCTTGTTGACAAATGTCATTTTCTGAAATTAGTTTTAAATATCTCCTCCCAGTCTCCTTTGCCAAGTCATTCAGAACTGAAGAACAATTTTATAGGAAATGGTTCTGAAGAATTTTGTTGATTAGCAATGCTTGCTCTTCAGTACTTAGAATATTGATAGTTTTGAAGTGTATGTTCCTGTTGCTTTCAGTTTTGATTAGCTGCCTGCTTCTGTGCCATGGGTTAATTCTTAAAAAAACAACAAACCAACGCGTTCTCTTTCAGTACCGATGAAGCTGCCACTGAAAATATTCTAAAAGCAGAATTGACCATGGCTGCACTTTGTGGAAGACTTGGTCTTGTAACATCAAGAGATGCCTTTATCACTGCCATTTGCAAAGGATCTTTGCCTCCTCACTATGCCCTTACTGTATTAAACAGCACAACTGCAGCTTTGTCCAGCAAATGTGAGTATATAGGTTTGCCTGAATTGAGTTGTCATGGATTGTTGTCTAAACCCAAATTTTCTCAGGATATGATTGTAAAGATAGGCAACTGTGGTATTTAGCTGTACTAAATTATGTTAGAATCCTCAGTCAGGATCTAGACTGCCTGCTTTCCAGAACTGGTTAGTCTTGCAACGTCTGCTGGATATCATTTTAGGCGACCTAAAATTTCCTGAATGCTTGGCATGTGTCAGAAGTTCAGATTCTAAGATCTGTCTGTCATCCTGAAGACCTGTTAGAATATGTTATTAAGGCATTCAAATTCTGTATAGGTCTCTGGGCAACTCAGGTGCTTAGGAGTTGGCTGGAACATCCTGCATTTGTGGTGTACTGTGATCTTTCCTACAGTGGTCTAGTGATAGTATTACTTCCTGCGTAAATGGAAGATCTTAAGTTCTGGGCTCTGAGCTTATAAGAAGTTGAACTGATGCTTCCCACATCCTGAGAGAATGTTGTAATCCATGGGATATGCCAGTTGAGGATGCACTCTGTTTATAATTTTTGAAAATTAATTACTGTGTACTGAGAAATGCAACTACCTGGAGAATATGCAGGGGGATTTAACATTAGACCTCTTAACATAAAAAAAGAATAGCTTAGTATGGGAACAAGGACCTGCACCTTTCCTCCAGCCCATAATCTAGGTGTATTATTAGATCATAAGTCTATGAAACCATTACATGTGACTGAGCTACACAAGTCTTTGTGGAAATGAAGCAGTGAACTGCAGTTATTTTATAGGAGTTACTTTTCTTTTTACAGGTGAGTTATAAAAAGGGTGTCATGAAGTCCTGTACTGGAAAAACATCACAAGTTAGCACTTACGACACCTTCATTTTCCGAGTACACTAGTACAACGGTAGCACACTGATACCATTTACACACAATTGCTGCCTAGAACTGGGTTGACATACAGTCTAATGCTCGTACCCTAGTGCAGATATTCCAGTCTCAACATAAAATGTATAAATGTATTGTAAGGAGTATCTAAAAGTTTGTGAGAAGGAGTAATTACTGATTCCTTTAACTCCGTAAGGCAGTGACATAATAATATAAATATAATTAAAGTTCTCCAAGTGAGCTACCTTAAAGTTAATACTGTAAAAAAATTCTCGGGGGTGTGTTTGACAGAAGGTGGTTGTTAGTACAAGTAATTACTGGATTTTAAATTTAGATTTTGGTTTCTTTCTATTCAATTTTCTTCTAGCATATTCCATCCAGGGACAGAATGTTCAAATGATCAGTCCCTCAAGCGAGTCGCATCAGCAGGTTGTAGCAGTAGGGCAACCCTTAGCTCTTCAGCCCCAGGGAACAGTAATGGTAAGTGATATCCTGCTTAACTGCTTCTTTGTGCATCTTGATGTGTCTCAAATCGGGTAACAGATGAACAGCATTCTTACAAATAATGATTATCTGAAATATTATCCTAAGCTTTTCATTTGGAACAGCCCTGGACAGCAAAGTTCTCTAAAGAAGACTTGCAAATGCCTTTAGCTCAGCAGCTCCCATTCACTCCATTTGAAAAACCCAAGGTCTCCTTTCTGTTTTGTGCCTGTGCATGAAAGTTCACTTCTGCGTGATTATTTTTATTATTTTAAGATTAAACTCTGATTTTGCTGAGAACAAGCACTTACAGCTGAATTACTTGAGCTTATGTCTTTGATAATAATGTAAAACTGGGAGAACAGGGCAGTGATCAAATTGTAATCGATCCCAGTGAGATAAGACTGAGAAAAAGAGATACTGAACTGCTTTTCTAAAACAATACACTGCATTAGTGAAAATAAAATGTAATCTTTAATCTATTTATTTAAAATGCTATTGTGGAATAATAAAAACTGCACGGTCATTTGGATTTTGGTTTTGGTTTTGTTTTGTTTTGTTCTTTAGCTGACTTCAAAAAATATCCAGTGCATGAGAACATTGCTGAACTTAGCTCACTGCCATGGAGCCGTTCTTGGTACATCGTGGCAACTTGTCCTGGCTACTCTTCAGGTATAATAGGACATATTTATGCCTTGATTTTGTGCCTCACTCTCTTGCTATAATTTAGTTTTGAGTTTTTATGTGAACAATAGAAGAACCTTTGATTCTACTCATGGTGCTTTGAATTGCCTTGAAGTACTGTAGCATTTCCCTGAAGTTCTGTTTGACTGGAAGGCTGCTGGGTTGCTTGAGCACAGTTTTAGTTTCCTCTCTGCCTGAAACAGTTTTTCTGCTGAAAACGATCATTTTATATTTCAGCATCTTGTATGGATTCTGGGACTGAAACCTGGTGTTGGGGGTGCATTGAAACCTGGAAGAGCTGTAGAAGGACCCAGCACAGTAAGGATGACTATTTTACTGTTAATGATTACGCATTATTTTCTGTTGCAATCAATAAGACTCATTTCTGCTCTTTTTTTAAAGGTTCTGACTACAGCAGTTATGACTGATCTGCCAGTTATATCCAACATACTGTCAAGGCTTTTTGAAAGCTCACAGTAAGAAACCATATCTTATAATTAATGTGTATGTATCAAACTTGGCTGTGTTTTCATACCTGTTATTTTTCAGGTACCTTGATGATGTGTCTTTACATCACTTAATAAACGCCCTTTGCTCCTTGTCTCTGGAAGCCATGGATATGGCCTATGGAAACAATAAGGTAGAAAGAGTTCTCTGTTTTCTTTCTAGTTGTTTTTGTGAAACAGGCGGAAGACTTGCACATTTATCCTTTAAGTTGATTATGGCTAATATTAAGACAATAATACATTTGATACTCTAGTGTAAAAAATAAATAATGAACTAGAGAATGTCATGTTTATAATGGTTCGTACAGTTATTGAATTCTATGAATATTATCACTGTATTCCAGTTTTGGGGTATTTGTTAACTAAGTGTCGTGTGTTTCTATTAATTAGATTGTGGGTGGATAAAACTTTTAAAAGCCCTTGTAATTTCAGAGGTTAGTGATTCTGAATAGCACAGTGTGTTCTGTGAGGTGCTAATTTTCATTTCAGTTTACTTTTATAATATACTTCAGAAAAAGCCCAACAATTTGGATATTAAAAAATCCGTGATAATTCATATTTACTTGGGAAAATAACAATATTCCTGTCAGCCTCAGTAAACAACCTTTAGCCCAGCAGGGTTAAAGACCCTGTGATTGAAAAAGATTGAGTATGTATTCTCCTAGTCATAATGTAATCCCAGAGGAGAGTTTCTGAAAATTTTTCCTCTATTACACTACAGATAATGATGACAGAAAATATGCTTTGTAATATTTGACAGTTAAAAAACCAGAATTAATTATAATAAGCAAAGTCCATGTTTAAAATTAGTTGAAAGTGAGAATTAAAAATCAGCAGAAATAAGAACAGGGAATAACTCCAGTGCAACACTTGTTTTGACTATATGTTGATTTTAAAAAAAATATTTGCATGTGTATTTGAATGGGAAATTGATCATATTCCTGCAGAGCATATATGAAGCCAATGGAAGATAAAGCATAGGAGAATTCTTAAATGAAGTAGTCTGTATTGTTTGTTAATACATAATTTTAACTTTAGAAGTCATGATGGTGGAAAAAAAGCTATTTTGTTAGTAAAATATAATATAAAACTGTTTGGAAGGAGGGCTTTGTAGAAATGAGATTTTTTTGAAAGCAATGTCAGTGCTCTGGTTATTGTCAGACTTGGAGAAAAGCATATGGAAAATTTATGAAAGATACTTTCTCCATGGTATGGAGACTGCTACCCCCTGGTGGCTTCTCTGCAGATATTGTGGAATCTTCCCAGCTCTGCTACCTAAGATGCTGTGACAGCGTTCACAGCCTATGAAACACAGCACTTCAATGAGATCAGCTGCACCTTAATTTATAAATTATAATGTAGCAAAAGGCTCTGACATTATCTGAGTTCCCTCGAAGTCATGTGTTCAAATTCCATTTTATTAAGGAACCATCCCTTTTTGCTGTTGCTAAATTACTGGAAACCGGACTAGTTAACATGCATAGGATTGAGATTCTTTGGAGACCTCTCACTGGTCATCTTCTGGAGGTAACTAATTGCTCTTATCAATTGTACTAGGACTTAGTTTGTATTAATAAAGGTCTTTTGGAAATGCATTTTGGAATTGAAATTTTTTTAAAAAATCTAAATTGTACTTGCATGTTTTGGTTTATGCACTTTGCTTTTGCAGCTTGAATACATCACAGTTTGAATTTAAAAGTGAATTTCATACTTAAATTCTGATATTTTAATGTTGCCTTTTGATTTTGTCTTTATAGTGCTGTTAGTCTTTAAGTTTTAAACATGGCAACATTTAAAATGATCAATTTTTTATACTTTACATATGTGTTACGATAAACAGGTTCCACTTTGGATTCACATAGTGCAAATACCTAGGAAGACACTAAGATATGTTTTTGAGTTTTAAACGCATAGATTGAAGCCAATAGGTTTACTAACAATGTGTTTGTTTTTTTGAAAAATATTTAAGCTAATGTTTTGAATGGTCTTTTTGAGAGAATACTGTACAAATATAGGAATTGGTATCATATACTTAAATTTAAATAGAATTTTTTACTTCAGTGTGAAAAATATGCTTCTTGAAGTCAAAAAACAATCTTAAATTTTGAATTGATACTAAAAACAGGTGATAGAACGTAATTGTAAAGTTTTCATTCTCTACACAGATATGTAGAATAATGAAATGAAAGAACAGGGTTAGATGTAAAGTAAAGGAGAAAGCTTTTGTTTCTCATTTTCCAGAAGGTATCACACACTTCTTAGAACCAGTGCATTATTTCTAACAGTATTAAGGATTGGCCATCTCTGACCTGATTTACAGAGATAATCTATAATGATAATCTTTTATCTAGAAGAAATCTGGATACTTATGGGTTTAAAGACTTAAGCACGGCATGTCTTTCTCTCCTGCCTTTTTTTTCCCCTCCAAGACAATAAGGTTCACCCTCCACATGTTTAGACCATGTTTTCATCTAGTAAGCAATCTGTTATCCATTGTGGGTATTTGCTACTGCTTTGTAGGAAATTCAGTCTATTTCAATGTCTTTTAAAGTACTGCTTATTTGGTTTTAAACCGAAGTCATTGAGGTACAGTAAGGAAGGAGAAAACACCAGCTGAAAATTCAATTAAACACAACCTGAGGGAACAATCCGTTCCTGTCTCTGGAACCCGGTTATCTGGTCAGATTGAGAGCATCGTTAAGTAGTTCAAATTCTCTCTTTTTTACATATGTAACAAAAATTATAAGTAATTCCATAGAGTAGCTATTTCTTGTCTGCATCTGCTGCCTCTTCTGCATTGTCCTCCTTTTCTGTTTGTCTCATGGCTAATAAAGAAAGGAATTGTCCACGAACCGAGACCATCAGCTCTATTTTTGAATCCTGTCTTGGACTTTGGTTCTGATTCTTACACCATCTGAGCTAGGGCTCAAAGAGGGATGGAAATAAATATGTAAGAGATAAATGAAACTGTAGACTTATTTGTTTGAGGGTAGTATATCAGGTATGTGAATACAGTTGATACTAGGTATCTATGCAGTGGATCTGCACAATGCTTTTCATTTTTCTGTTCTAAAAAAAGCAAATAGTAAAACAATTAGGTTTAGATAATTAGGACAAAGAGACATGAACACGCATTTGAAACTTAATAGCAAATATTTTTTCAAACTTGTTTTGTCAAATATTTGAACTAATGGAGCATAAGGCTTACTTTACATTCACTATGTAGTTGCGTTTTGGATTTGAGCACATAAAAGAGCAAGCACATTCTGTGTTGGCTACTGTCATCCTTTCTCACTGATTATGTTAAGCGGCTAATGAAAGTTGGAACTTTGAATTTTATAGTAACTTAAGACTAAGTTAAACCTGAGAGTTTCAAGGCATTCATTGAAGAGTAGTTCGGTGCTTTTTAATCAATCGTTATCTGAATTAGCAGTTAGTATATTCATTTTGGAAAGTGTATTGGCTTGAACTGCTGTGGTTTTCATTATGTTTCCTTCTGTGTCTTTCACTGCTTCCTATTGCTTCCTTATTCAGAAGGTATGTCTGTCCAAAAGATTTTTTCACTGTTAAATCAAGTTATGTATTCTCATCTAGAGATATATTGTGTTGTTTTAAAAAAATTATTACAGTACTGTGTGTAAATTCTAACGTAATTAAAATATCCATTTTTTTGTGTATAACATATATTCAAATCTTGGTTAAATAAAAGTGACTTCAAACAAAACATTGTTCTGTTTTCAGGTCTGTCAGCATCCAAACTCCAGAATGAGAGAATGGGGAGCAGAAGCTCTAACTTCTCTCATTAAAGCAGGACTGACATTCAACCATGATCCTCCATTATCTCAAAATCAGGTAAAGTAAGTTTAAGAGTAGCTACTTTCCTCCTTTTCTGGAACTTAAAATGAGCATGAAATCAGAATCTTCCCTAGAGAAAGCTTTCTACAGTTCAGTGAATAGGAGGCATTCATAAGCAAGTTTCCTATTGAGTTTATAAAGCCTACAGCTATAGCGTTCAGGTTTAACTATCGAGAATCACCTCGTGCATTCTAATGAACACAACAAAGAATGGTGATGCTTGCATGTTGTGTCCATTTGTTAAAACAGAATGTGGATCCATCTCATGAGTGCAAAACAATTCCAGACTGTTTAGAAGTACGTATGTGACGTGGAGGCAGGTAAAAACCAAACTGCCTAACATTCTGAATCACAGCTATTCAATCCATCATCAATAAACCATTCTAATATTTTTACTGAGGTTCAGTGGATAGTTTTTTCAAGGTCTCCTTAGTAGGAAGATAAGTCTAGGTAAAGTCATGCCATGGTTTGCAGGCAGCTGTGACAGCTGTAGCTGCTTCCTGAGGGACCTGGGTAACAGGAAAGGAAAAGAAAAAAATATAGATTTCTGTTGAGATCCTTTATAAACAGTTTTTTAGAAAGACCAGTCTGACACCTATTTTGAGCATTTAATAAACGAGTTACTGAATTAATTTAACGGCTCTTCAGTTACTGCTGTGTGTTTTCACTTATTATACCTAAAAATAATTGACACCCATTTAAATTTTGCCATTCTTAATAAGCTTTACTGTTTACTTTTAGAGACTGCAGTTGCTTTTATTGAATCCATTAAAGGAACTGTCAAACATCAGTCATCCTGATATCAGAATCAAACAGTTGGAGTGTGTGCTACAGATTTTGCAAAGTCAGGGTGACAGCTTAGGACCTGGTTGGCCTTTGGTGCTTGGAGTCATGGGGGCAATCCGAAGTGATCAGGGGTAAGTTTCTGCATTACGACCCTTTGGAGTTTCTGTTTTATACATTAAACATTAAAAAACCCAAGCTATAGTGAAATTTAAATGCAGCTTCCCTATTTCATATTATCTATGCTCCATTACTCCTTTTGATTATTTCATTTTCTCTCTCACTAGACAAAGTTATAGTTGTACTTGACCTTGCTGCTTGTAAGAGCTCCTTCTTAACTAATCTTTTCCACACTAAGTTTTTATTTTATGTTTGTGTTCAGAATTTCATTCTGAAGGCAAAGTATTTATTAAACATCTGCTTAATTGTGTTTATTTTGAAAAGATTTTGTCTAACATAATATATTATTGAAGCAAGTAATAACTACCATTAAGTTGGCACTCATTGTTCTTAATAAATAGCAATATATTTTTCCCACCTGTTTGGCATACTTGAAGTAACTTGTAACTGTTAATACAAGAAATAGTTCAGAACAGCTTACTTTTTGGAATATTATAATGCTTAAGCTTTGTTTTGTCTGTTGTGATTTTTTTAAAGAATATTCTAGCTTACACATTTGAACTAACAAATCTTCTATCTCTAGAACAGAGAAATGAACTTTACAGTATAAAACTAGCTGAGGACCACTGAAGACCCTAAGCTTCAACTTTACCAGCTAGTTAATATGGACTAAAATACTTCAGAATTTGAAATTTCATCTTAATGTTATATCTTAAAAAAACCCCCCTCTAGTTGTAACATTTAAAATGCTGCAAATTCATCTCAAAAACATTAAATAGATTATTTCTTTTTTTTTTAATAATGCTGTCTCCTGAGCTGTTGTGTTCAAAACATTCCTGTGCCCTTGAAATTTGAAATGAGTGTGTGTGTGTTGTTTTTTGTTTTGTTTTTTTAAGAGAGTCCTTAATACGGACTGCATTCCAGTGTCTTCAGTTGGTTGTGACTGACTTTCTTCCAACAATGCCGTGTACTTGTCTACAAATAGTTGTTGAAGTTGCAGGAAGCTTTGGACTTCACAATCAAGAGCTAAATATTAGCTTAACTTCAATTGGTTTGTTGGTGAGTTTGATATTAACATACGGTGATGATGCTTCTGCCTTTCTTTTTGGTTTTGCCTTTTGTTGGTGAAAATTGATCTCCAGTCCGTTCTACAAGTGAGCCAGAACTGGGTTTTTGATTTCTTACTGAACTCCCATGCTGTCATGGGGAAGCATGTAAACTGAGTGAGCACAGTTTATCTTCAACCTGCATGACTCCAGGGTTAAGAAATATTACTATGTTTTAATCTTATCTTATTTTTAATAGAATAATTTCAGTTAGTATCTTCTTTTTAATATGTTGTTTCCCTTTCTGGTACTTATGTGTAACAGGGACCTAAAGGCTGAGACTAAGAAAAAAGCTCTGTGCCTTGCAGTGTCTATGTGCTAATCTTCTTCCGTCAGTGTAGGGAAATTAATATCTTAATGTGCTTCACAAAATACTTTTAAATATGAAAATGAGAAACAATTTATTTCATGATCATTAAGAACATGACAATATTTTCTTTGTACAACAGCATATGTTTTATTTTGTAGTGGAATATTTCAGATTATTTTTTCCAAAGAGGTGAAATAATTGAAAAGGAGCTAAACAAAGAAGAAGCAGTGTTGCAGAAACAGGCAGAAGAAAAGGGGGTGATGCTGAATAGACCTTTTCATCCTGCCCCACCGTTTGACTGTCTTTGGTTATGCCTGTATGCCAAACTCGGAGAGCTGTGTGTGGACCCCCGACCTGCGGTTAGAAAGAGTGCTGGGCAGACCTTGTTTTCTACAATCGGCGCTCACGGAACTTTATTGCAACATTCAACTTGGCACACAGTAATATGGAAGGTATGATTGTGTAATCTTCCACTTAAGGTTTTCTAATTTGCATTCATGTTTTGGTAGTCATTGATGTGCTATGTAATATCAGTTAAGTAGTTTATTAAGACTTTTTGAAGATAAGATATGGTGGCAGAAGTCTGATGGCTTCTTTTGTTGTGTTTTTGTTCCCCCCGCCCCTCCCCCACTTTTTCTCTGGCCCTTAAAGCTTCTTATGAAATGTAATTTTGTATCTTGACTTTTTCTTACTCAGCAATTGTTTAAAAGGGTTGCTACCTCCCTATGAAGATGAATGGCTCCTTTGTGTGAAAATATGGTGATGTGTGAGAGTCATGCAATTGGATTGATCTGCTGTTAGGTCGAGCTTTACTTTGCACCCTGTTTTGGTTTCTATTTCGAAGGATCCTTCAAATGTCCTGTTCTATATCGCAGTCATGTTGGTTGTGCCCTATGCAAAAAGTGAGGTTGTAGTTGAGTCTGTTGCATGTTGCACCTATGAGGTATCTGAGATCCATCAGATTTAGCCTTCCGTTAGTGCTGTCCTCAACGGGTTTGATCATACTGTTTCTAACCCTTCTCAAGTGAACATCAGTTGATGGATTCTTTCTCTTAGCCCTTGCAGAAACCGTAAGGGAATTCTCAAGGATACACAGTAACAGGATAATGGAAAAATTACTATTTTTTGTTGTTTTACCATGAATACAACTATTGTTTGAAAAGCTGCTTTTTTTTCCCCCCCTTTTTTTCTGACTATTACAGGTTTTATTTCACCTGTTGGATAGGGTTTCGGGAGTCTTCTACTACAGCTGATAAGAGAANAATTCTCAAGGATACACAGTAACAGGATAATGGAAAAATTACTATTTTTTGTTGTTTTACCATGAATACAACTATTGTTTGAAAAGCTGCTTTTTTTTTCCCCCCCTTTTTTTCTGACTATTACAGGTTTTATTTCACCTGTTGGATAGGGTTCGGGAGTCTTCTACTACAGCTGATAAAGAGAAGATTGAATCAGGAGGAGGCAACATTCTCATTCATCATTCAAGGGATACAGCTGAGAAACAGTGGGCTGAGACATGGGTATTAACACTGGCTGGAGTTGCAAGAATATTTAACACCAGGAGATACTTACTGCAGCCTTTAGGTAAAATTTATAGTTTGAAGTTACTGAAAGATACAGTAATAAACTTTCTGCTTTTTTTATTTTTTTCAGTTAAAGTACTGGGCAAGAATCTTAATCTTAGCTTACAAGCGTGTTCTGTTGTGTCTCACCTCAAATGTGGTCATAATTTATGGAGTTTTTAATTTGTGTTCCTTAAAGCCAAAATTTTGAAGTACCATTTCATCTTCCATATCACAGCTGCTGAGATTAAATCTCCCTAGTCATAATCTAGGTTGCAAACAGCTTTAATTTATAGTAGACTCATGACAATATCTTTTTTTTGTTCTCAGAACATGTTTTCTTCTTGACTTTCTAAGGTTCTGCAACACTTGCCTAGAACTCTTCTGTGGCATCGGTGTGTCAAGTTCAGCAGCGCTCTTAATATGTAAAGAGAACTCACTTGTAAAGTGAGTGAAATATAGAGCTTAGAAAAGACGACAAGATTTTAATGAAAAGATTGGACTTATTATGGTGCAAAAGATATTGAGATTATGCAATGTTTCAAGTGATTTCTCCCCTCATGATACTCCTCCACTGTTTGTCTTGTACAGAGATGTCAGCTGGAGTTACTTTACTGTTGTCCCTAATGCAACTAACTGAAGCGAATTCCCATTTCCTTTCTCTGCTTCCTTAAAATCTTACATTTCCCATTTTGTTTTTCTTCTGTAACTCCTTGGTATCTATTCCTTTGTCTTCCTTTTTTCTTAGGCTCTGATTTTTCCCTATTTCTTTTTCACTTTCTTCATGTAGAAATAAAACATTGTCATTTATCAAGCTATTGTAAAATACAAAATGGGTCATAGGTCAGACTTGATGATCTCAAAGGTCTTTTCCAGCCTTGTCATACTGTGGTACTGTGAAAATACTACTACATAAAATTGAACATTGTAAATGTATTGATGCTAGTTCAGCATTCATCCCTGTTTTGTACAGAAAAAATGGGGTTTTTTTCTGTTTAGGCTTCTAAAAGGAGATTTTCTGATGTCTTTTTAATACAATTTTCATTTCTAGTTAACTAGAATTACTTAAATTACTTTCCAAAACAAAAATGTGATATAAGGAATGTATAGCTTGCAAAGATAATTCCCCATTACATTAATATACCTTCACCGTCCCATAGTATGCAATGATATATATATTGCATATATATATAACTAGAAATAAGTTGTGTTTTATTTCATTTTGGTTAGTTGAGATACAGATATCAACATTTTAATAGCTATGAAGAGTATTGGTCATTTGCAGAAATGTAGTAGATTTTAAACCATATTAAACTTGACTTAAAACTGACTGAAGATTGAAGGTTGAGTCTAAATTTAGTGAAAAACTCAAATCTTTCTCCATAGTACAAGTATCAGAGCATTTTAAAATAAATTCTTCATAAATGCATTGCATGACTATAGATTTGACCCTTAACTCCTTGTGTATGCTTAACAGTTTCTGAAATGAATAGGCAGCTGGTATGTATAAGAACAAATCTGTTTCACTGCCCTAAGTAAAGAATACATGTTTTTCTGATATGGCTTGTGGTATCTGATTTTTCACTAGCAAATGCGACACAAACATTGATATATTGTTTCATTCTTCATATTTTTTGTCACATTCATTCTTTCTGCTTACAGTTGAACTGACATTATTCTGAAAGTCATTCAAGCCACCGCCTAACCACATGAGATTTTTCTGTATTAAGAGTAAACAAGTATAGGAACAGCCTTTTAGAGACAGGGTGGGTGTGAAGGGGAATAGGAAACCAGATCCAAGTTGATTTTTTCTTTTCTTCCTCTCTTTTTTTAAAATAGGAGACTTTCCCCAAGCCTGGGACGTTCTTCTTGATCACATCCAATCAGCAGCACTCAGCAAAAATAATGAAGTTTCCTTGGCTGCTCTGAAAAGCTTCCAGGAGATCTTGCAAATTGTTTCTCCTGTTCGAGAGTCGGAGAAGCCTGACACACCACCGGCTATCAATGTTTCTGTGCCTGTGGTGGTAGGGGCAACAACTGCCACAAGTCTTGGCAGATCATTCATGAGAACTGACTCCATGGGAGAAAGAATAGGAAGATACAATGGATCTGAACCACCTGTAATAACAGATGAGATTGAAGATTTGAATCTTTGGTGGGCAGCCTGGAACAGCTGGTATAGGATTGGTTCAGAAAGTACAAGGCCTCCAATTACTTGTGATAAATTGACTTTCATTCCCAGCCAGCCTTTTCTTACAGCTTTAATTCAGATATTCCCGGCTCTTTACCAACACATCAAAACTGGTTTCAGCATGGATGATCTCCAAAAACTGGGTGTCATTTTGCACGGTGCTGTTTCAGTTCCAATCAGTTCTGATGCTTCCCCTTTCATCCTTCCATCTTACACTGAAGCAGTTTTGACAAGTTTACAGGAAGCAGTCCTTACAGCTTTAGATGTTTTACAAAAGGTAATAATGTGACTTCAAATGCGTGGTGAAAGGTAAACTACACTGTGTCTCAGTTTTTTTCTTTTCAGAACTGTAGTGTGGTGACTTAAATATGAATTTTTAAATTATTTATAATTGCACAGTGTTCAGTATTAGAGCAACCTGATCTCCAGTCCCGGTGTAACCCAGGTGCTCTGCATTGTAATCTTTATGAAATGTACTTTTGCTTGATTGCAGGAAGTGTGGTCCTGTGTTTGTAGCCATTTACTTGTCTGTCTAATATTACAGTATTGCCACCCAAACAGTATTCCTTGTGTTACTCAGGTACTGCCATAAAGTTTAGAATTATACTAGTGATTATGAGAACTTTAAGTTCATGCAAAACATGAAATATAAAAAAGTGTCTGGCAGACCATTGCATTGATCAGTTAATCAGTTGTTTAAGAAAAACGCTGCCTCTCTGCTTAAGGAATTCTTACAGTAGAACTCATCCTCAAAGAGCACCCTTCAGGCAAGTGAATCTGTAAACAACAAAGAACCGTGCCTTTTTTTTTTAAGATAGTTAAAGTAAAAAAAGGCATTGCTGCTTTTGTTCTGGAGTTGCAAAATATTTGCATTTCCTTGCAAAATAGATCCTTCATTCAGAAAACTAACTTATTCAAAGGAAGCAAAGTTGATAATGAATGAGATCGTGGATTTGTATTATGCACCCACCCCCAAAAAAACGTAGTTAGGAAATGCCCAGAATTAAAATTATCCATGTGACCTGACTTCATTCCCTTTGGGCTTTCATGTTATGCCTACTTTGCTTAACTATGTGGTCATACTTTTTTTGAGTTTTTTCTTCCCCCTCTCTGACAAGATCCTTCCTCGTTTACCTCAAAACTCATGGTGCTGCTTAATGAGCAGCAGTTCAACATCTTTATTTTTTTTTTTAATGTGGGTCGGCTTATATCATACTTATTTAAATCCCATAAGCAAGGCAAAAATCCTTATCTTGCACTCATTCATTTGGTTTGAGTTTAAAAAATACTTGTGAATGTATTTTGAGAACAGAGGTATAATATGAGAAGTTGGTATTAAATCTCAGCTTTGTATGTGGGGGTCTAAGTAATGTGGAGTTTTAACGCCAATCATATCCGCTAAATTTTCATCCTTTTCCAGTCAGGCTTGACCCTTTTGTACCCTGTCTTTTCCAGCAGCTCAGCCTTGCCCGAGTCCTGTTTTCCCCACTTAATCACTCCATAGATTCATCTCAGGTTTTTCTGTTTCTTTGCTGGTCTCCTTATCCAGATGCTCTTAGCTCCCAAAGGCTGCAGACATTAGCGCTTTTCAAAGAAGGGGTTAATAGAGGTTTTTAACATGAGGAAAAACTGCACATTTTTGATACTCTTGTTCTTGTCAAGATGTTAAACTGTATTAACTGAAGTTTTCTTAGACAATAACAAAAGCAATAGCTCCCCGTGAGAAAGAGACATCTCCCCTTTACCTCTCCTAGTCTAATTGCTTAGCACGGCAGTTACAAGCCTTTGTAAATACACTTACATAGGAAAGTGTTTCAATGTATACAGTACCTCCAACCTCATCGATAGTTGTAGTACTAATGGAACAGCACTGAAATTGCTAAACAATTAAGTTGAAGTGTATTTGGACACTAGTAAGTTCTGTGAATTCGCGTGATCTCCTCTTGGCTCTTCGTGTAGTACAATTCACATGAGAAGGCAGGCAGCCAGTGCTGATGTTGAGCAAAGGCCATTCATCAGATGGTTTTGCTGGAGGCCACAATATCTTCCTCCTCTGTTGAAATGATTTAATACTCTTAGGAGTACACACAGCAGCTAGTGGAGCAATTGAAGAAGACAAAGTAAATATTTGCTGCTGTCTTTTAAACAAAATGTTTCTTACATGTTTGCCTGTGGAATCAGATTGTTTTGTTCATTGCTGATACAGGAAGGTTTGCAACACTTCTGATTTTCTAAGAAGTTCTGGAACAACCTTTCAGTTAGAATAGTATGAAAAAAACTGACATTTTTAAGACAGCCCTTGGCTGGTTTAATAAAGTCGTGGTGCTGTGATTGCAGGACATTGCAACTCAAGAACATATGACTAGAAGGGAATATTAGTTCTCCTTTTAGACTTCCATGTGTTAAACCCATTTTATACCTTTGTTTTGTTCTTCATTTTCTTTTTATTCCTCGTTAGAACTTGTTTTCTAGTCTTTTATTGCTGTAGTATAAATGCCTGCCTCGTTGCTGTAGCTCAGCTAAAGCTTGTAGTCAAGCCCAAATTCTCTGATTAATCTTGCTGCCTCCCTGCGTTCACTCTGGGTCAGCTCTGCTATCAACCAGCTGGCTCATCAGATAGAGGAACACACACACCTACTTGGGGATTGGATAACATTTGAATTCTGCCTCTGCGGGCAGTACAGATACCACACTCTTAGCTCAAGAGGTTTGCAAACTCAGGGTGTTGGTAGAGACTTGGCTGTGGAGAGCTGTAAAAAAACACCCACAGGAGTCCATGACAGTAGTTATGCTTGGAGTTGTTAGGTAAATCTAAACTACTAAAAACTGTGAAGGTTAGTAGCACAATGCTTTAAAGCATGAATTTCTTAAAGTACTTTGTCAATTTGTACAACAAAAACCAATCTGCTGAGTATTATTTTATTTTGTAGTTTGTGTTGCGTTGTCGCCTGACCATTACTCTTTGACTTATACATCTCTCTACTTAAGTATGTAAATAAGTGCCCTTAGTGGAGTAAATACTACTCTGTTTTATAAACAGCTCTTAAAAATACTTTCAGCATCCTTTGTCACACACTTTATTAGGCTATTTTTGAGTTTTTCATATGCTTAGATAAAAGATACCTTGTGTCAAGCAGAAGCATAAACCTCTTTGAAAAGCAATTCTAGTTCGATTAATCTTCCAAACTAAATAACTTAATCCTCCTTTTTTTGTGTTATATGGATAATTTTTAGAGTTGAAAGTACCCCAGTAAAGTGGATAGCAAATGGTCCTGGTGTAAAAATAAAAATTTTACAAGGGTTTTGTAAAATAATGAAGAAAAGAAGCTACTCATTCACTTCAAATAGGAAGTATTATTGCTTCTGTTCACCAGTAAAGAAAAAGTAGCATCTGAAATTATTTTCCACCGATTCTGAAATGTAATAATGATAATAACAGCAGTAATAATGATCTAACAATGTGGAGTGAATGCCAAAGATATTTTGAAATTTTGCCATTATAGATGTTAAGAGACTCTTCTGTGAGTGATGCGAGTTGCATGTGTGCAAGTAGCTTGCATCTATACAAAAGTTATCCAGGGGAGTGTGAGTGCTGTCTTTTGCTTTCTAATCCACGAGTTGGTGCATAAAATCATTTTTTATCCCTTTTCTATTAGGTATGTAATCTGGCGATAACTTATTCAAATAACCTGCAGTAACTCTAGTGCAGGAGCAGATCAGCTGAAATTGTTTTACGGGGTTTTGAATAGTTTTAGATCGGCAATTAACATTTTAGTCTTCTACCACACAGGCATGCATCTAGCATCAAAACATCTTTGTCAGACTTCAGTACAGTCTTGAACTCGAGCACCAGTAAAGGAGTATGGTTTTTAGAAAGAGTGCTGCACTATACTCATAACATTGACGAAGCTTTTTGAACGTTGGAAGTGCATTTTCAATTGCAGGAAGTGAGGAGAAGGGAAAGGCTACTGATGATTCACGGAGTGTGCTGCTGCAAGTTGTAGATTGCCTGAAGGTGCAGCTAAGTCTTGGGGTCATCTGGTGGTGACAGCACCCGTAACCCCTGTTGGCTTGCTCCATCTCATGACTGGGGATGCAGGACATTTGACATTGACTGCCACAGCTCATGACACCGACTCGGCACAGAGGCTGCACTTGGAACAGCTTTGGAGCTGTTGGCGCCTTGAGTGAGTTCAACCACAACTCATTGTGGAGGATGTGTGGTTAATGAGAATGGGGGTTGATTCCTCCCCAGAGGAAAATGACAGTACAAGCACAAGGACTTCTTGTGGACCAATAAGTAGACTGTTTCTTGAAGCTTTGAGAGGAGAGACTTTTGGAGGAAAAGCAAGATGTTTCAAATGACAGAAAATAATTGGAGTAACTTCATAGAATCATTGTGTCTTGCTTTGAAAATATATGCCCTAAGATTGCCTTGGGATTTATATTGCAATAGGAAGTCATTAGCCTGTGACAACATGGTATTTCATTGACATCTTCTAAGTATATCCTTCCTGAAATGTTTTCCATTTTAAAGGAGGATTATGAGTTTCAGCTATACCAAAATCATATCATTCTCATTTTATTTATGCTCCTTTCTGTAAGACATAATTTTAACTACTTATGGAAACCTTGTGTGACTGACTTCTGAGGTTTAATGTTCCTTGAAGTAGAACTTAAAGAAGATGTGGCTGAGATAACAGACAAGACTTACAAAAGACTTAGGTTTTGCTGTCACGTCAAAGCAAAGTTTGTGAAGAAAAGATACCTTTTATTAGACAAAATGAGATACCTTGGCGTATATAATTTGGTAAATACAGCTGTCTTGCCAGTTTACTTTACTTTAATAAAATAACAAAACTTAATTTCTTTAAACTGTTAGAACTATACACTTGTCTTTTATACAGCATGATTCTTGTGTAGTCTTATATGGGAATTTTTCTGTAGGAGCTCCTTGCACTAAAGCAATTTGTGAATGCAGAAGCTCAGGGTACACATTAAGCATTCGTATTCTCTTTTGATATAGGCTATATGTGTGGGCTCAGAAAGCATGCAGATAATGTATCCTGCAATTTTTGACCAGCTGTTGGCCTTTGTAGAATTTTCCTGCAAGCCTCCGCAGTATGGACAGTTGGAAACAAAGCACATTGCAAATGCGAAGTATAATCAGGTAATTAGTTAGAAATTTTGCTTGTTTCACTTGGCTGGTGAACCCAGTTCAGCTTCAGAGATAGGTTGTTTAGCAGGCTGCGTTTATTCCATCTGTAAAAACTTCACTGTGCATGTTGTGTAATTGTTGCGTTATTTTCTTCATATTTTTTAACATACTTTTGTTATCTTTGTTTGCTCCCTTTGAATTGTACTTTGCTTTATACTTGTGTTCCTCTGTGTAGGAAAGGTCTTGCCTGGACACCAGACATAATGAACATGTCTGAATTTGTCCAGTAAATTAATCTAAAATAACTTGTCCTACATGGGGTACCAAATTTAATAGAAGGATGTGATAATTTTGAATGGAGAAAATTCCCTCAAGCTGCAAATTTTTGAATTGCACGTGCTGTAGAGAAATGGGAAGCTCAATAATTCCTTTTTGTCTGTTTACGCTGCTGTTCACTAAGCATGAGCATCTGATTCAGTGTAATCAAAGAGGTAACTATTATGTATGTATTAATTCTTCTTATTCTGTTTGTCCTGCAACACAATGGAATCACACTAGATACAACTATTTGCACCGGTGAGTTAAATTTCCTTAAAGATTGTCCTAATATAGTTGTCTTGCCTAGAATGCAAAGTTTCTCCAATGTACTTCAATTTAGAGTACATTTCCATAGTCAGGCTCTGTTGTATTTGCAGTTTTGTTGCTTGGACCATATTCTTAGCAAACCTTGCATGCATTAAACTGAGAGTTCAATGCAAAACATACCTTTTCTGTTCCTTAATTAATGTGTTTTTACATATAGTTCTGTAACTTGAGGATTTCTTTTCCCAGGCGGAATGGGTAGCATTGAATTACGTACCGTTTGCTGAGAGATCATTGGAAGTTGTTGTGGACTTATACCAAAAGACCGCGTGCCACAAAGCTGTGGTAACGGAGAAAGTTCTTCAGAACATTATTAAGGTAAAAGTATGTCCTGCGTATGCTCTGAATTTAATGAGCTTATATTGAAAATATGAGTTTTTATTTTGAGCTACTCTTGATAAATGCTTTCTGGGCAGCCTTAAAGCTTTAGTAAACAAATTGATATTTTATGAAGATGAGCAGCAGGCAGTGATTTCTTTTGAAGAAGCAAGGCTGTTGATTCAGCTGTATGTATTGTTCTTTAGTTGAATAACGTCAGCATAAGTATTTTATAAAAATAACAAATGTTTTAGGCCACAAAATATTAACCTTTGAAATTATTGTGCACCTAAATCTGATAAGCAGACCTCTTGGTAAATGTGACATGGAAGGCCAAAGACCAATTTCTGTAGACTGGCATATATATATTTTGGGGCTCTGTGCTCTAAGTATTGTTTATAATTTGCTTTTAATGATTTTGTGTGTCACTGATGTAGCTGTGAAATGTTACAGGTACACAAATCTGCATTTAAGGTGAATTTGCCAAACTCAATGTCTTTTGACCTTGTTTCCATTTTAGCAAATAGAAGCAGTAGTAAATGTCTGGAAAGAAAACTGTGCGACCTAGGTTTGTGTGTAATGACTTGGCTGACATCAGATTGTTCCTGTGTAGAAATTTAGAAACCTGAACAGGTTTAAAATCATTATGTTGTATTATTTTGGATCTATTATGAATTAAATATTTTTATAGTATTTCAGAGTAAATGCAATGGTTTCCACTTCTGTTTCAATGGGATAGGTGAGACTGATATAAAACACTACTTTAATATTCACAGTTGATAATCATGTGATCTGTTGCCGTAGATGAAAATTGCTTTCAGTTATGTTTCTTGTCTCTAAAGACCCTGTTGATATTGGAATTAGTATGACCTGTGATCAATAGCAGTAGAAGAAAACATTCTGTTTATCTCTAGGGTTAGATCCTAGCTCATAATTTTTGGCAATAGAGAGTTAATTACAATTTGACCCACGCTTGGGAGAAAGAATGTGTCTTTCCTCTTTCCTCCCTTTGCTTTCCTCGAATCAGAGATTTAACCAAAGTAGTGGAGGCATATGTGTAATACCCAAATTTAGTCACTGCGTTATTTGAAATGTAAATGAAATAATTAGTTTTCCAAGATAAGTTGGTATCAAGTTCTAGTTAGTTTGACTAACAATGCTAAGAGGAATACATATATTGTAAATAGTTTATATGCTTAATGTTTTTTTTTAAACTCATTTATGACTTTTATAGATATTGAAGCTGGTTTTCTATCTGAAAGACTTAAAATTTGCTATATATTTATCTGCTACACACTTGAGTTGTAGTGCAGCCTTTATCTTAGAATTTCATTAACTTTTTGCTTTTGAACTTCATGTGATTTGACAATTAACAATGACCCCGTGTCTTGCAGTGCTTCTGTATACAATTTATCTTTTGCGTATTAGGACAAGTTTAAATTCAGTGAGGCTTTTTTTCTTTACTGTGGAAGCACTCGGGACAGCTTTCTAAGAATGGGACTAAACTCTCCAGAATAGTCATGATAATGAACAGCCTGCACTCTGTTAAATGTTAGAAAAGCCCAGTTGTCAGGCTTAGCAGAAGTAGTGGATGGCAGTAGAGAAAAGCGATATTACTATGTAATTTTGTAGTGTAATTGGTAATGGACCAGCTCTGGCTTCTGACCTTGTAGCTGGCAATAGACCTGTGCTTTAGCCAACTGGTTATATGTAAATCATCTTTACAATTACATTTTTTTTAACATCTTGTATACAAGCAGAAAAAGCAAGGATCTGTGCTATCTGTGAGTGTGCCTGCCAGGATCTTCTCTAGAAACCAGTCGTATTCTTTGATTTGTCTGAGAAACTATAAATTTTGGTTTTTTTCCTTTTGCAGACACTAAGAATACCTCTTAGTCTGAAATATTCCTGTCCTTCTGAAAGCACATGGAAGCTAGCTGTTTCCTCTCTTATCAAAGTTCTCTCTATTGGGCTACCTGTTGCAAGGCAGCATGCGTCTTCTGGGAAATTTGACAGTATGTGGCCAGAGCTAGCAAACACTTTTGAAGATTTCTTATTCACCAAAAGGTAAACACGATTTCCTTTCTTCCTTTTTCTTTTTTTTTTTTTTTTCCCATGCTGGAAAATATTTCATGTGTTATTAGGGTTCAGTAAAAACAGCCTTATCTTTAAAGATATTTGAGATCTGAAAATTATTTGAATGAATTAAAGAACACTGTTAATCAGTCTGTCAACCTCAAAAATGCATAGTTGTAGGAAATAGTAGAAAAAGCTTCATTCGAAAGGTGAAATGTCAGAGCAAGGATGAACTCAACTGCCCTTTGTAAAGAAGGTGAATGGATGGATGGACTCCCGAGGACCGTTACTGTAGATTTGATAGTTACTGATGTGTGCTCACTTTGTTCCATGTTTGACTTTGAACAGAATTGCAATAATAATTGTTTTTTGTTAAGGTGAACACCATTAACTATGTGTATTTCTCTTGAGTTCCAGCTTGAAATATTCTACTTCCTATGAATTTTGGAAAACCTTTTCTTACACTGCTCTACACTTAGAAGCTCATAGTTAACTGTCTTTCATTTGTTTCTACCCAAGATAAATTGACTACACCTTAATGATTAACCTTGCTTTATTTAAAAAGCATAGCTGAATAGTCAGATTTATAACTAGACAGACAGGCAGATGGATAAGTACCTGCTGAATCTCTCAAGAAGGGAACACTGTAGATGTGGGTATGTTGAGAAAGTCCAGAAGTGAAAAATAATAACAATCAGACAGACAATCTGATCTATGTGTACGTTCAGCCAAAAGAAGATATAATTAGGAAGACATGGTAAGTCTTCAGAATATGATAAAAGGTTGCTCCAGAGAAGAATTTTTTTTGTCCCTTGAGAATGGGTAAAAATGGAATTCAGTACAGCACAAATTATCTAGAAACCTTTTACTGTAAGGTAGGTTAAGTAGTGTAGAAGACTAATTAGCAGCGTTCTGCAATTTCCATCTTCTGTGAACATAGGTGAGTTAAGCACCTTTTAAGAGTAGTTTGAGTATATCCAATAGTGTCTCAGAAAAAGGATGATATGGAGTACGAATAATTCCTCGATTTTTTTTTTTCTTTGTGTGTGCTGATTTCAGTAATGAATTAATCTTTCTTTTGGATAGAAAATGGTAGGGTTCTTCTGTACCTAACACTAATATGCTGTGTATTTGCGTGTTTATAGTTTTCAAACACGCAAAAATGGCTAACCAAACACAGCTGCATTTACTAGTGATGACTAAATAGTAGCTTGCCCAAAACAGACAAAAAATAAATACCAGTGAAACTTCATTTTAGAGATACAACCGTTAGTGAATTAGTTTGTAATAGTGAATGGATTTGGAGTTTCATCAATTGGGTTAAACAATTGAATGAAAAACCTTTTGGCTTTACATCTACTTCAAAGAAATATTATTAAATAGGAGGACCTTAAAATAAAACAGCTCATCAAAACTACATAAAAGCCACTTTAATAATCCATTTTTTTTGTTTTGATGCTTCACTTTTTCCTTAATTTAAAACAATCTTTGCCGTACCTTGTTTGGTTTTGGTTTCAGCTGCAGTTAGTAGTTCTGCTTTCACTGTGAGAATGGCAGTCCAGATCAGCTAACACCCTATAATCAGTGTTATTGCTGGGTTTAGAAAATTAAATGAAGATTTTCCAGGTTATTGTAGAAGAATGTATGTTCACTTAGAAACTATCTTTGGGAATACATACTGCTATTTACTGTGAATTAATTATTCCTCAGTATTGGCAAAACAGATGAAACCTACCTATTTTGCATGGTTTTAGCTGACCCAAACTGGTCCTGCTATAACTTTTGAGTATTGGGTATTTTTTTCATAAATCCAGAGAAGTAAGATTATCACAGATTTTTAAAGTCATTCAAGATAATCCACTATCATCTGCATGACCTTTTTTGGCCAAATAAGTTGTCTGTTTTTCTTAATTTACAGTGGATGATTTATACTTTTCTTGGAAGTTTTTCCAACCATAGAAATTCCATCCTAACATGTTGCTTGCTAGAAACAATCACTGTTGGCATTAATTCTAATAGCTTTGGCCAGCTGTCATACATGGGTGAATATTCTCTGAAGATAAAGGAAAAGTAGTATTTCTGTGAATATTTATGATGTCCTAAAACTTATCTGTCCTTATTTAAGTCTGGGTTTGCCTCTTTAGAGACCACAGTATATTCTGTAATTTTACATAAAAGTGTGGTTTAGGGATTAGTGTTTTCATCAGAATTAAAGCTGTTCTCATAAAAGTTATATGAAACTTCTCTGTTCTCACACTTAGAAGCTTTAAGTTTCAAAAGAATTTAAAATACTAAAAATAGGCTGGTGGTTTAAAGAACCATGTGGCTACAGAAGGATAATTTGACCTGGTTTTATAATTAATGGCCATTACCGTTACTCTTTCCTGACTTGCTATGAGTAGATGACTTTTGCTTATGTAGTTACATGTTGTGTGGCTACTGAATGTTTGATTTGGGTGTTGAGTGGTTTTTTGCCCCTCTAATGTCTGTCTTTTTCTGAACAGCAGTTTATCTTCCCAAGGGCATGGTTCTCCTACTTAACAGTTGGAGCACTATCCCTTAGTAGCTTTAGGCCTTTCTCTTCCTTCTATGAGCTTAAGCCTTGTGGTCCTGAAAAGAGTCAAGAAGGGAGTACATCTGCCTCATGGCAGTAGTCAAGATGATTAGTGATAGCAGTCATTTCTCCTTCTCTTCATCTTCCTCCTCCTCTTTCTCCTCCTCACAATGTTCCTGAAGTGTGCCTCTCACTGTGATACAAGGAGGGCTCTAGAGATAGCTGTGGAAGTTCCTCACACTGAGGTAATTATCTTCTGATTTCTTTTAAGTCCTTCTGCACATCTATGCAAGATGCTCTGAATAGGGCAACCTATCCTTTTCATGTTGGAATTTTCGAATTTGTGTCTTTCAGGGTATTGTAACTGCAGTATAGTCAGTCTCTTACATTTGTAGTTGTTCCATTTCAAGTAAACTGAATTCAGAATTTTCAAATTTACTGTGTTCTTTCAATTTTTTTCTTAGTTTTAGATCTAATAGAAATACCTATTAGTCGTAGTGCCCTATTCCAGAGTCATTTGGGAGAATCTGTTCAGTATTCTGAAAGTAACAGCTAAAATCCCTGAGCTGAGGTACATGTCAGCCTTCAGATTACAGGAGAAGGTAATGCGAATGTACTTACCTTTCCAACTGGTTGTATTGGTCCTTTATTTTAGGCCAGCTAAATGGTATAAAAGTTTTTTTTAGTGTTTTCCATGATTTATATACATTAACAATGGGTAGTGCATTTATAAACTTTTGGTAATGCTTGGATTTTTGTCTGTATCACAAAATCAATTAACGAAGCCACAGGTGAGAAGATGAGAGCACTTGTGCTCTTAATTGGATTAGCAACTTGTAAACTTGACTTGGCTTTAGTTGTCCTGCTGACCATGACTGCAGCTGTGAATCAGTCGTCCCTGGTGGCTCTGTGACTTGCAAATATGCTGTGCAGGACAGGGGTGTTGAGTCATGTGCAGAGTTGTGCAAAGCTGGCGGCACTGCTGAAGGCCAGGATGGATTGAAAAGATTCTGGAGCACAAAGAATCTGGAAAATGCAAATCAGAGACACCCCAAGAGGCTATTCTTGAGAGTAACAGCATTATTGCATTATCTGGATTTTTAGCATTATCCAACATGTCACTCCTTGTGACAGGAATACAGTTAGATACATTCAGTTAGACCTGAAAATTCACTTTCTTATGCTGGCATTCTGTGATTTTTCCCCAAGTGCTCTGCTTCAAGGAAATGCAAGTGTTTTGTCATAAATCTTCCTTTTCTTGCACTCTTGTATACCTTTTCATACTGCACACTTTTATTCTCTACTTGTTCCATGCTATTATTACCTGTCCAGGCTTCATGCAAAGCTGAGTAACTACCTTCCTTGTGTTGCTGCTCTTCAAACTCTTCTTCAAAGCTGACTTAACACTGCTGGGGTGGCTCTAAATAGGAAATATCTTTGTGTCTGTAAAACTTAGAAATGTCTTGTAGCAGTCAGTTCTAGCAATACTGCATACCAGATTTGGCTACTCTTTCCCTTTAGCTTCATTCATTAAAATATCCCAGTGCATATTGTCTCATTTTCGTGTGCGCATTCTCCAAGTCTCTACCTGGCTGAGAATAGAGTAGAAAGATAAAACTCTTCGTAGATGATGTTTCTGATGTTCTGCATTTTCAATTAGCATTTTAAAAATTATTCTTATCTAATTCATCTGTGGTCCTAGAAATCATGTGTTAGCCTAATATTGCTTCCACCAGTGAGACTGAGTTGGCATCGGTCAGGCAAGAGGTCACTGTGGTTTAACCAGTAAATTAAAGCTCTGTGAATCTCTGTTTAAAATAGTGAACTTCCTCTGTGTGGTCTTGCCTCAGTCTTTCGGACAGGAACAGGTTTTCAGGCCAGCTGTAGGGCTGAATGACAGGAGATACTTATGTTTAAAAAGTACAAAGCACAGCAGAAATGGTCTCTGCAGCTCTGTGCGTCAAGAAATTTCAAACATAATGAAAAGAGCTCAGGTAATGAAAAAAGAAAATGCTACTGTTATAGAAAATTAACAGCTTCCAAGCAATAAGCTTTAGCTTTTTATTTTTTTATATATATATAAAGCAAGCTACAAGTGAGGAGGCTCAATAATCTTGATTTTTAGCATAAATCAAAATGACATTTAAAAATTAATACATTTCATGTATCTTAATTTATACAGAATTGTCTTCTAGTAAGAGCCTAGTCTGTTTATTATTTCATAACGTTCTTCTTTCCCAGAGGCTTTCATGGAAGTGTGTCAAGCCATTAAATAAAATAAAATTCCACAAACGTGTATATATATAATTTACTAGAGCAGAAGTCTGTGCTCACAGGAGGGAATTAAATCAATACTCTCCAAAAAGCTGCTTCATAGCAGAGTGCTGCTGTGCACAGCAGGGCTCTGGGTGGCTGTTAGCGCTCTGTTGGGCTCTCAAGCCCTCCCTAGGCAGTGGGCAGCGGCTGGGAGCGCTGTACCTAGGAAAGCCTGTGCATAGCAGCAGTCTGCACCACGCGGGCTGTTCCCTTCCCTGGCTCTTGACCATCCCGGTACACTTTGGTGTTGCATCAGGCCAGCCAAGCTTTTGGCCCCTAGATAAAAGCTTCCTGCAAAAATCTTATGTGCTTGGGAGTAATTTGCTATGTGAACAAATATGTAGCCTAATCTACAGCATATATGGCAGATCAGATATGGATGACTGGACAGAAAGGTCTTGACACCCCTTTAAAGTAAACCTCAGCTCCAAAAGTCAGTCAATCATAAATTAGGAAGTGTCAGAATGAAAGCCTCCAGTGTATTTCAACGTGCATTTGCATGCATCATAATAATTTATTATTTAAAGGTTTTGCATAGTTGTTTCTGTGTTACAAAAGGTACTGATTGAATAGCGCCTTGATACGATATTTTATTCTTTGTTTTCAACATATAACTTCAAATTTCCTGACTGCCTAATGCACGAAAATGATAAATACAGTATTTCATATTTTTTTTGTTGTTGGTTTTTTTTTTTTTTCTTTTTCTAGTCATATGTATAGCACTTGAGTGTTTCACAGACAGTGGTAAAGTTATCTACTACATGAAGTCCCTTTGGGGAAGGGAGATTATTATTTTTTATGCAGGAACACTGGTACACACTGTCATAATTGTCAAAACTGAAAATTAGCTGTACGTGTGCAGACTGAACCTTAGGTGCCTCGTGCTAAATCCCGAGAAGACGGAGGGGTCCGGGGGGAAACCTATCTTGGAAAAATCTTATTTGACTTGGTCAGCGGCACATAGGAGCACTGGGGGGGGGAACCCCCCAACCAACCTGTTAACTAAACTGACCAGATTTGAATGAGATTTAAAAGCCTCCAAAGTTCTTAAACCTTTCATTAAAATTGGCAGTGGGGTGGAGAAGACAGGCCCAGACGAGTACCCTTGTGAGGTCAAGGCTGGTGTGTGTCCGCAATCGTGTATCTGGCAGCCGCTTTTCCCACGCGCGTGTGCTTAGCCCTGAACTGCCCACCATGTCCGTTGTTTCCTGAGAGGGGACATGGGGTGGAGGAAAAGCTGGGGGCTGGGAGGGCGTTTGGAAATGAGCCAAAGGATGCCAATCTGCTTGTTACTACAATACTGTACTGATTCCTTTGCTTACAGAACAGCTTGGTTCTTTGTTCAGTCTAGAGCTCTGTTTTTGTTGCATCTGCCTGTTCTGCCCTAAATTAGGCAAGAATGTTGTAGCAGATTGACCCTGTCATTTTGCTTCCTTCGAAGTAGTGACCATCCTGTGTACTCAGATGGTTTCTCTGGAGAGAAAAAAAAAAAAAGCATAGTCTAATTTAAGATGGATTGTAACACACCAGCACACACAATAGCTGCAAGTTGAAATACCACAGGCAATCTTAATTCCAGTCTCTCTAACCATTCCTTTCAAGTGGTCAAATTTCCACTGTTCCTCAGCTTGAAGATATTATATAGCTATTTTGCTTTTTGTCTGGAGAGAATTTAAAATATGAAATTATATTGACCTTTTATAGTGCCTCGACTCTGATTTTTCTCGTTAATACTACTGGTTATTCCATTCGCTCTAGTAACGTCTTACCTTCAGTGCAGAGGGACATAGGTATGAGGATTCTGACTTCTGCTCTGTGTCAGAAAAATCAGAACAGTGTAACAAAGTTAGGACAGACACGTTTAGATTTACCTGCTGTTTCTGTTGGATTAGTGGGATAACTAAGGAAGAGTACAAGGTGACCATGTAGTGGTATTTTCATGATATGCTCCTCCAGCCTCCCAGTTTACGTAGCTCAAAGTTCTTGTCATTGGCTCATAATTGATTTTTCTTCTAATAATTTCGGTAACTGCATGTTGAATATGTGTAGATTTTAGCAGGCAATCATATGATTATGGGATTATAAGCAAGGTATTTCAGACTTTATCACGTGAAGTACCTTCTTTGCAAAACAGAAGCAGAGCTGTAAAGCAAAACAGTTCCTGGTGAGGACTTGTCACCCACAGACTGTTTGCTTTAGGTGTTTTATTTCAGAGTAGTTCTAGTCTGGCTTGGTGTTACACCAGCACCTGTGAGAGCTTGGAGTACAATTTTTCGTTTAGTTTCATAAAAAACTAATCTGGTTATCACAGTATCATAAGGTTGGAAAAGACTTTTGAGATCATCAAGTCCAACCTTATGCGCTTTTAAGACCAGACACAAACCAAGGTTTATAAATGGGGTTGGGGGTTGTCTAAAAAATGTAACTTAAAAAAATCCATGTCTGATCTAAATTAAAACACTGATGTAGGATGTCAGCTAAAGGTAGGTGATTGCTGTATAACTAGGAGATCTTTGCCCTTTCTGTCCTGCTGAGGAATTTGGCCCAATAATTCAGAAGAAATGCAATCCAATGAAGAAAAGGAATTTGAATTCACTGAACAGGTAGTCCAGTAAGTACAAGGAAGGACTCAATAAATGAGATAAAACTTCAGCAAAACCCACCGCATGACAAATGATACAAAATTTCCAAATTTACAAGCAAAGAAGGTAGGATCTTGTGAAGTATTAGGTAATTTTCATTAGTTGAATCACTTCTGCACGTCATCTGTAATTAATTTTTTATATACAATGGAAAAACCTGAATTTCTTCAAAATTATTTGTAGTAAAATGGATTTGTCTCTTCATAAATTTCATTAAGAATGAGAACTAATATGTAATTTCCACTATTAAGGAAAAAGACAAAGTCACGTCCCACTAATGAAAAGTGTGTTTCATTAACACAGAAGAAAACGCAAAACTGAAATTATTTTTTATAGTACTTTATCTTGCACAGTGAGGAAAAAAAGTAAAAAATGTAGTAAACTGTGAGCCCTTGATAGCTTCACAGACCTATCCAAACAGATATTGTGACTTTTGAACATACAAGAGAGATTACTTTGAGATGCATAGGAAAAATGGTGTTGATGCAAGTCCTTAATCAGGTCTATCAGTTGTAACTCTTCAATTTGTGTTTTACTACTTTTTTTCCTTTGAATCATTTTAATCATCATTAATCATAATATTTTATTCTACAGTTAGTCATTACCGTATGATAGTACCAACTTGATGAATGTAATAACTTTAAATGAAATGCATTTTCCTGTACTTATCTCTTAACACATGTTGTGAATTTAAAAGTCTAACGTAATATGTTTATTTTTAGTACACCTCCTGATAATCTCTCAATTCAAGAATTTCAGAAGAATGAGAGCATTGATGTTGAGGTGAGTATTTGAGTGTAACGAATACATTGATGGATATAATGAGGTATTGACATTCACAGATTGCATTTGGTTCTGAAATAATTTTCTGAGAAGTTACTCATTTGTTATTTCTGTGATATTTTCCTTTTTGAAAACAAGACAGGAAATTCATAGGCTCAGAATTCAGCTGCTTCAGCATTATGGCAAAAAGTAGGAAGTGGCATGCCAAAAAATACTTCTTGTCCACTCGAGTTCAACACAGTGCAGAGTGGCTAAAGCAGAACGTGTTTCTCCCTCTAACCTATTATGTGATTCTTACTTATTATGTTATTGCCAAGCAATTACACAGGTTATTGTAAACCATGGAGGAAGCTGACAATTAAATCTCAAGTGAGTGCTTTCTGTGTTGAGGGGAGGCATTCAGTCAGCAATGACATTGTTGCCCTCCAGATGTGTTCTCAATACTGAAAAGCTTGTGCATAAAGAAAGAAATGAAGTGTTGTTTGTGCAGTGCAGAGGCCGCTGTAATTGTAGAAGAGATGATGTTTGGTTGGATAAGGCCAAAGAAGATTAAGATATGATGGTACTTGGAATGAAGAAGGACTGGTTCCCCTTTTGCTGCAGGACAATGATGTGGCAGGCAAGGGGTCGGGGGTACAAAGGAAAAGGAGCTGCAGGGAAGACATGGCAGTTCCTGTGGGTTTGATCACCTGTCATCTCTCCAGAGTGGCAACCAGGACACACAGATTTCTGGATGAAAAGCGGGAGCGGTTCTGTCTGCAGTGAGCAGAACTCTGAGATCTAATTTGTGGAGATCTAAACCCACTTTGTGCTGCTGTCATAGTGAGGATACCGAACTGGGAGGAGAGAGAGGGAGATTCCTAATATAAGATCTTCTCTTTTCAAACAGTAAATTTGATTTGAAGAATATACTTCAAATGGCAGTGGAAATCTCGGTGATGACTGCTTCAGAAACTGACAAAAGGGTGGGGAAAACAAGCTTATTATTTCAAGTTTAATGTTACATGGGATACCACAAGTTTTGGACCTATCTGCAAATTTCAGAAATTTTGTGAAGTTTCATTAGGCGTGTCTCTTTTGTTTAATGTTTCTATCTTCACACTAGAATGACGACTTTTTTGAAAACTAATAGAAATATATTTATTTTAGGTGGTGCAGCTTATCAGCACAGAGATACTGCCGTATGCTAATTTTATTCCTAAGGAATTCGTTGGTCAAATAATGACTATGCTCAATAAAGGCTCGATACATTCTCAGTCATCCTCCTTTACAGGTATGGCACCCGAATGACAAAAGATACAATATTTAAATCTACTAGAAATTAATGAAAATGTTGAGAGTACTTATTCTGATAAAGACATGAAGTTCCATGGCAGGTATTCAGGACAGAGTGTTTGATATTCAGCTTGTTTTTACAAACTATTTTTTATTTTATGGAAGTTGCTGAGCATTCATTGCATTTTTTTTTAAAAAATTTTGTCCTTATTTCTTGGTCGGGATTATACATAACATTGTACTTCTGTTACTTTATATTTATACTTTCTACATAGTTTGTTTTGCATTGTGCCAGCTGAAATAGTTCTGACAAGTTCAGAGAAGTATAAGACAGACATAATATCCTGTTCTTAAAAACAAAATGACCTTAGTGTAACTATCCAGTGCACCTAACCAAGTACCATCTCTGCCTTCGAGAAAAAACATTCATCTTTACCAAAAAAATATAAAAGAAGTGAACATAAGCCATCACAGAGAAAACTATTTGGATTGTACAGTACCAAATGTTAGTTGTTCTGATGAAGAACTGGGGTTGCTGTGGGTTTTTTTAATTGATTTTGTGTATTTTATTATGAAATCGATGTCAAGTAGGTGATACATTACTGAATGTGTTTCTTATTTCAGCTTCTAGGTTTGCAACTATTGTGATTATTGCAGTCATATTTTCTTAGAATGTGTTCTTAATATTTGTTCATATCACGTCTTTTTTTAATACTAGAGGAGTGATAACCATTTTACAAAATACAGTAAACTGATTGAAATGCAACATTTGGTGTATTGCCATGCATGTTGCACAACTAAATATGACATTTTACTTTGACAGAAGCCGAAATAGATATTCGACTGAGAGAAGAGTTTTCCAAAGTGTGTTTTGAAACACTGCTCCAGTTTTCATTCAGTAATAAAGTCACAACTCCTCAGGAAGGCTACATCTCTAGAATGGCACTTTCTGTGCTCTTGAAAAGGTCACAAGATGTACTACATCGCTACATAGAAGATGAGAGGTTGAGTGGCAAATGTCCTCTTCCACGGTACGTACTTTGTCTTTCAGAAATGAAAGGAATTACCAGTGCTTTATGAGAAGGTTGCATTAAAATATTACTCGATCAAAAAAAAAAAAAAATGTGTGCATGGAAGTGAAATTTAAAGCCAAGGAAACGTTTAAGAGGAAAACATTTCAAAGAAAACATTTAAACCAATTTTTTGTTGAAAAAGCTTTAAATAGTAATGATCGTGTTCAGTGCTGTTACACAGACAATAGGAATGTGATTTTGAAAGTAACACTTTCAGTTACTGAAACAATGTTTCTGATATCTATAACATAATATTTGTGAAATCTGATTTCCCTTTATTCCCAGTAGGATGGTGTATGGTTTCGAAGTTGAGAGGTGGAATCTAATCAAAAATAAGACAAAATATCCAAACAGCAACATTGTGAATCATTACTAAAGTAACTGTTCCTGAAACAGAAAAATTGACTAAAGTACCAGAAAATTATTTTAAATGGGAACTTATTTAAATTTCACTTAACTTTTGAATGTTTTGATCATAATGAAATTGATTATTTTCATGTTATAGTTAGTCGTCTACACATGTTTTCTTATTGAGATATGTATACTGTTACTGTTTCTAATATCAAATTTAAAGCTGTACTAGCTGAAACAACAGTAATGATGGTGGGAAAGTTAAAGAAAAATTATAATTTTAATCTTTAAATATCCTTTCTTTGGTAGGCTTCATTGCTGCTGTTTCCATTACGAGGTTTTTTAATGTTATGTAAGTCTCATAGTGAACCTTTGCTCTTAAGACAAAAATTAGTAGTTGACTTCTCATTTTTCCCTTTGCAGGCAACAAGTAACAGAGATCATATTTGTTTTAAAAGCTGTCAGTACTCTCATAGATTCACTTAAAAAAACTCAACCTGAAAACGGTAAGTTATTGTTAAACAACATGGTTCTAAACAAGATAATGTTATATCTGCCACAGAGACGTATTCTTTCTTGTAGTAATCTTCACACAAATTGGAAAGAAAAGTGTAATCCATAAGATTCAGTATTTAGTAATTCTGTGTATTAGGTAGGCAGCAGATAGTCCAAAAATAAAAACCACAAAGCTTTTCCAGTATACCTAGAAATGATGATACTAAAATATGTTTAATAAAATAGAAAAGTTCAATTTATGGTGTCTTTATTAGATAGAGCTTGGAGTCTTCTAAAATCCTGCCATAAAATGTTAGTAGAAATTATAAATATGTGTAGTTTTGCTAGATCCTTTTTCATCTTGTGACACCTTTATAGGTTCTTACGGATCATGTTTGCATAGGTGCACCCTGCAAGTCAAGGGCTGTACAAGTTAAATGCATGGGCAGGTTATTAAATACTTGTGGTCTTGCTTTCCCTCCCTTTCTGGTCTAGTACATCCTGTTCCCTGTTCTGAGAGAGATGTCCTAGCTCATTGATGCCCAAGTAAATGGTTGACGTGTATTTAAAGGGTTGAACTAAATGGAAGACCTCAACTTCATTTATGATTGTGTCCTGTTCTTCCTGTAAGCTGTACTGACTGTATGTATAGAGACTTCCCACCAGAAAACTCAGTCAGGAGCCTTAGTTAAACCAGCTCTATTGGACTTTGCAACTCTGACAGAATTGGATGTGCATCAGTTCCCTCTACCTCCCTGCTTATGATATCAGGAGGAAGAGAAAAAACCTTTTCAATGCTGAAACAAACCAACCAACCAGCCTTTCCAGACAGACAGAGGCAAGTGGGTTTCCTAAGAGGCAGTCCCTCACTTGCAGATGAGGGAGCAGCCAGATTTTATGGGGATACAGTTTCCGAGGCATATGGCAAAATGCTGAGGGCAGAACTATGCCAGGATATGTTAAAACTTTTCGGTGAGCCCTGAAGGCAACTGCAGTGCTACTTTGGTGGGCCTTTGTCTTAGAGGGGCAGAGTAGCCAACTTGACTGAGCTGTTCACCATGCTCCTCTACCTGCAATTAGAGAAATCCTTCACCTGGTCCGTGTATGGCAGCGATTGCCAAATCTCCTGCATACTTCCCTATGAACTACTGGACAAATTAGAGCATCACCTTTACTCCCACTTCTTCTAATTCTTAATAATTTCATTTCTTTAAGAAAACTATTAATGTTGTCTGAAATTAGGAGTTCGTTTAGTTTTGAAAACAGAGCTAAAACAGAGGTAAGGGAGAAGTAACATAATAAGTAAGATTCATGCTACAATGTTTGATTTCACTTGTTGGACTAACAAACTTTACCATGGATGTTTTTGTGTCTTTGTCCAATGTTTCTCTCCCTGCTTTCTGTAGATCATAGAATCGTAGACTCATAAGGTTGGAAGAGACCTCTGAGATTACCGAGTCCAACTGCGCCCATCTCCCCACTAAACCCTGTCCCTAAGGAACTCAGCCACCCGTTTTTTAACACTTCCAGGGATGGTGACTCCACTCCCTCCCTGGGCAGCTGTGCCAATCCCTGACCACTCTTTCTAATAATTTTTTCTCACAGAATTGTAGAATCATAAGGTTGGAAGAGACCTCTGAGATCAGAGTCCAACCATGCCTGTCTCCCCACTAAACCCTGTCCCTAAGGAACTCAGCCACCCGTTTTTTAACACTTCCAGGGATGGTGACTCCACTCCCTCCCTGGGCAGCTGTGCCAATCCCTGACCAAATCATAATCTGGAATGGTTTGAAACTAATAGAAGGCCTCATTGCTGACAAGTTTCCAAAAGTGAAATGTGTGTCCAATTCAGTTTTCTGTCAGTAGCAGAGAAAAGCAGGCCGGAAATGTTTGTGAGTGTGTGTGTGTGTGTGATGGATTTTAATACAAGTAGTGTCTTCAGTTTGTCAGTTCTTCATCCAGAAAACAGAGTGAATGACCTGTATGTAGAAACACAGGTGTGCAGCACCATTTTATGGCTATTGCATCTGGCTTCCAGCTGCTGCTGCAAAGCAGTATGGCACTCCCTTGCAAAAATCCTACATCATATCTGAGAGCCCTGTACGGACACTGCAGTGTCTGTGTAGCACAAGGCACTCCTGATTGTGCCCTTGCTTATACAAGTATTGGAAAGATACTCTGCTGTAATAGAGACAGCAGTGAGTGATTCAGTCTGTTCTTTTCTTTGTTGCAGTTGATGCTAACACATGGGCACAAGTTATTGCCTTGTACCCGACTTTAGTAGAATGTATCACGTGCTCATCCTCGGAAGTGTGCTCTGCTCTGAAAGAGGCACTGGTTCCGTTTAAGGACTTCATGCATCCACCAGCATCCAAGGTACAGAACGGAGAGTCTTGACCCCATAAAACTTTTTTTATTTTTGAAGGAAAAAAGTATCCAAAAATGTTTGTTCCTGGGTGAAGTTTCTCTGAGGAAATCTCTTGTTGCTAGTACTTTGGCAACCAGTGCTGACTGCCTTTTAACTGTACTAACAAGAGCTCAGTAATCCATGAATACAGGCTATATCTCAAAGGTTCCAGAGTGAGTAGCAGTGCAAACCTTTAATAAATTTAACTGAATAGTTGGAATCATTTATAATCTAATGTACTTGCTACAGTATCTTGAAGTGGTGATTGAAAAGTGGGCTTATGTACAGCTTGTTGTGTATGTGTTAATGATGTAATTAAAAATATTTCAGTCAGATTTATTAGGCTGGTGTTTTGCACCCTTTTTTTGAAGTACGAATTGTACTAAAATTTTATGCAAGATGGTACTGTAACATTCCATATCTCTGTAACCAGCCTTTGTAAACAAAGGGAACTGATATACTTGTGTGTATAATAAATGGTACAGTTCTGTATAAAATAGTTGCATTTATTATTTAAATTCTTTTTAAAATATTGATAATGGTAAATGCTTGAAAATGTATTTATTATGAATAAGTTGTATGCTTGCATTTTTACTTACAGTTTGCCTTCTAAATTGCCAGATATGCTCATTCATATCTGATCATGTTGTTAGTATTTGCTTAATTGAATGTATCTTCTCTGTGGCCATTGGACATCTAAGAAAAGGTCATATGACAAACGATTGCAGCAAGCAGTCAGGAGTCTGCTGATCTCAAAGTAGTTGACCTGAAATAAGTTTGAATATGCAGAAAATCCACTGTAGCACTTCAGCACTACCATACCTCACTTCATGATATATTTGTTTAAAGATATTTGTTCTATTCAACTTTATCCATTTTTGTAGTTACAGCCTTGCTTTAAAAAAGCCCACATATTTGAGGGTTGTCAAGCCTTTTTTTTTTGACCTTCTTGGCAGGTATCACAGTCTTTGAACAATGACCCAAGAAAGGTGATTTCGAATATCTGAAATACTTGCCTGTAATATTTTGTTCAATAATTTTAAGTGCTTTGTTTTGTAATGTCTTTTCAACCCAAACAAATTGTTCTAATCTTTTAATTATAAACTGTGTCTGATACAAAACCATGAGAAGTGTATTTTTGATGATAGTTACTCATTTAGAAGTGCAGTAAAATTTGTCATTATGTAAATGTGAATTTGTTTCACTTTCACGTAATACACAATTGAAAGAAAACACTTTTAATAGTATTGTTTTTAAAGTTTGTGACTTAGGATATAACTCTTATTATTAAATCATTAATTATGATTTCAATAATGTTTCACCTGTATTCACATATTTTTGACCTGTTATGTGGAAGCACAAAGGCCATATGTAAAAAAAGAGACAGGTGCCTTTCTATGGATTTCAGAGCTTTCCATTAGTTTTTGTTCCTTAAAGTCTTTTGTAGCTATTAAAAAAGATTATCATGCGTAAGAAGTGGTATTATATCTGTTTGCTTTACCTTTTCCTGGCGAAAGGGACATGGATTGGTACGTGTGAATAGAAGTGGTAGGAGTTTCATGTTGAAGGTGTCATGAACTGGTCAGGGTTAGAAATACCCTGTGTGAATACTGTTACACAAGCACAGGTTGGAACAGTTTGCTCCCATAAGGCTGCAGTTTATGGTCCTTTTTAAAAGGTTTCTGTTTCAAAGCATAGGAAATATTAAAGAGGCTTCAAGATCTTGCACGTTTCTCTGTGACCAAAGTTGCATGGAACTTAATTGTCAAGCATGGATAGTTTTTAGAGAACAGACAGTTTACATTAAGGAACAAATGCTTCCCATTAAAAGAATTTATGTCAAAATAGCTTCTTTGGAGGAACCGTTCCAGTGTAATGCAGAACTAGGTCCCACGTAGACGTAACAACATTATCCATACTCTGCAAGTGAAAACCTGGCAACTGCTCTCCTAATTAGTGGAAGCTAGGTCAAGATCTATGAGGTCATTAAAGAAACAAAGTGCAGGACAGGAAAGAAGGGTATTAATTTGGTTTAGAATGTATTATCTTAACCAGAATTTCTGGAATGAGGTGTGTAGACCAAACCGGGTGAGTTTGTTTCTAATTGGTTTTCCAGTGATAACACAGATGCATTCTGTCCAATGAGGCAAATGTTCAGCTTTATACCTCCCTTTTAAAATACAGATATATTTTTTTGACTCATGCGCTCAGAGTACTCTGCCATCCTTGGACATTAATCTTCAAAAGATTTTGAAATAAACTACCAGTGATCTAACTTTCCGTCATTTCCTCTCAATTACAAAATGAATGTTTTTGCTATTTGAGGCGTGTTTTGGTTCTGCAAGCTGAGGATGACCATGTTCAAACAGCTTTCTTGTATTCCACATAAATAGGTTGATAACTAAAACCAGAAGTACTTACTGTAGAAAAGAGAGGAGTTTGACTGACTGATTTTTGTCTGTGAATAAGAATTATTCCCTTTACCCTTCTTGTCCAGCACTCAAATATTTCTTCCAACTTGAAGTATCAGTTTCTTTTTTCTATTTGTACTTTTTGCTAAATACTCTCAGGGCTTCTTTGATGCAAACAGCACTTTATTAATATTTCACATATTTATGTATTTCTTCCAAGATAAATCTTGTTTCTGAAAAAATTTAATTTAATTTAACGCTTTGTATTGAGTAGACCCATGTCCAAGTTCTTTTCAAGTCTGTAGCGTTGTTTAGTCATGAGAAGTAAAATACCTGGACATTTTAAGGATTGTGGTTGGCCTTGTGTCACTGAAGCCAGTTAGAAAAGGGGTACAGCTGACCGTATAGAAATGTCAGCTGGACATTAGATGATAAGCTTATTGTTTATTAAATGTAAAGATGACCTTCACCTTTTTTATTCTTCTCCCCAACTTTAAAAAAAGACATGGATTGGAAATCAAAAGATAAAATGAGGGTCTTGCCAACATTTCATATCAAGATTTTGGATTACTTGGGAAAACTTGGATGCCTCAATACCACGACCATTGCTTTAATGTACACAAGGATTTAAGATTCTGATTAAGAAAAAGGAACAGATGCCTCAATCTGGGAACTTCTTATAAAAACTCTCATTCTTAGAAGTAACCTATTTGCTTCTCAGACGTGCTTATTTAACTGGACATCCATTTTGTTCCCTTGTACACGTGCTTGCTTCCCTACCTGTTTTATCGGTGATCTGTGGAATGTTACTGAACATTAAGCCAAATGAAATACATGGCCACTTTTAGTTATTTATAAGGACAAACAGGAGTGAATCTCCAGTGGTTTAGCATTGTAAGCATTGTATTCCACAGATGGGTTTTGAGTGCTTCTTCCTCCCCCTCCCTCCCAGGGTTGAGTTGTTTCTTCTTGCCAAATGGCAAACATGTTCATAGCTGGCCTTGAACTCTTTGGGTTTTCGTGAGGTTAATGTCTGTCTTTTCCTCAGCACGTGGCAAACACAAGTACTAGTCATCAATGTATTCTACAGAAGTTCATTTAGAAGTTCAGGATGCTACTGTTCTCAGGGGCAGGAGAAGGCATGTTTTCTCATCTGTTTCTGTACAGCTCAGTTCCATGTCTTTCTCATTGAGTGAAAAATTGCAGCTTGCTACTCATTTCCTATGTGGGCAGGCATCTTCTGCATCATCTTCTAAATTATGCCCCTAGTTTCCAGGCATGAAGACATTTCAGAAAACAAAATATGTGTATTTTAAGTCCATCTATTCTGATCTTCCCTTCTGTCATTGCTCTCCATGTCAGTTTTCAAGGGGAAAGGGAAGTATCACAAAACGTTATCGTTTCTGTACGTGTGCATTATATGTGTGTAGTGTTGTGAAGGAGTCAGCTATGAAAATGTGACTTGTGTGGCACCAATGAATAACAATTTTCTTCTCCCTTTAGCTTAGAGAACTGAGATTGTGTTGCTTGAAGAATTTTCAGGTATGCCTTCCAGTTTTATCAGTAAAATATTCTCCGATAATGTATGGTGCTCATTGTGAGCCTGGTTTGGTACAAGAAAACATTCTCTCAATGGTTAATGTTTGCACATACAGGTGAGATTCAGAATTTTCATCTCTAACATCTTCAGGTAAAAATGTTTAGGTAGGGTGTAAACTGAGAGGTCATTGATTCCTGCAGCTTACTAAATAACTGTCTATTACAAGGCTAATAAGATATGAGCAGTTTTTCCTGGCTGCAGGTTATGAATAAATTTACTGAGGTCTGCACAGTATTTAGTTTATCTCAAGTCTCAAGAAAGCTTCTCAGAGAACTGCAGTAGGACTTGTGCATCAGCATATAAGCTTGCTTCCTGGATAAGGATACTTTCCTCACATGGAGGTTGCATCATATTTTAAGAACTCATCAAATGAAAATTTTGTTTGACAGTTGAGTTGTAGTGTTCAGATTTATGTCATCTTCAAAGTATCTGACTGGTGTCTAATTTAGGACAGACAGTGTTATGCTTTTTAGGAACCAGCTGCTGGTACCAAGAATGGCTACATCAGCAGCAATGAGGCCAAAAAATGATGATTTAAGACTAACTTGTGTAAGGAAGATAGTGAAATTAAATATTCATGACTCCAGGTGGAGGGAAAACATCAGAATGAAAATCACTGGACTTCAAGAAGGCAGAATTCAGAAAATTGATAGGTAAGATCTCACAGATGATAAATCTGAGGTAAGAGAGGAACTGAGGAGATACAGCAGTTCCTTGGGAGATGCAAAGGTCATGACTGAAAGTGTATCCATCCCAGTGCAGGGGACGAACACGGGCTGTAATAAGAAACCAACTCAGTTAAAGGAGGAATTTCATTGACTTCAAACACAAGGAGGGGAGGCCTGCTGAAGGCAGAAATTCCGATTCCACCAAAGAACAGTGTTAACAGATAGGGATGAAAGTAGATGAGATAAAGCTGTCAGCTGACACAATAAATACATAAGTAGTAAAAGACTGGTGCTAACAAAAGTGCTTACTGCTTTAAAGAGTCAAGTGTTTGATTCAGATTTGCAATTTGTGTATTGAATGTTTTGGTTTGTTATAGTGATGACTGATCCAAAAAGTCAAAAATCAACTGCCAGTGTAGTGCTCGCACAATCAATATGAGTGACAATGACTTAAGCAATTTACCTAGAAAAAGGAAAACAGGACAGAAGATAGTTATGTGTTGTTAAATTGACTGGGCCTGTAGAATTTCTTCCTGGTATTTGAAGAACTAACCTGAGGAACTTCAGCATTTTCAAGACTGTCTTTGTAAACTAATGTAAAACAAGATGACTGAAAAAAAGCAAAACCAGTGTTTTAACTTTTTAAAGATAAAATGGAGAAGACAGAAATTATAGATCAATTGGCCTGCAATTGATTATTTTTTTTTTTCTTCCCCAAGAAGTAAAAATAAAAATCTGTTGTTAGCATTGGCAAAATCTCCATGACGTGCATAACAACTGATGTTTGCTATGATTATGTCACGTAAACCTAGTTAATTTCTTTCTGTGAAAAACTGACAAAGCTTTTGGGGGAGGATGAGAACTACTTACTAAAATCAAGATTTAGCAATGCTTTGGACACTGTTTCACATGACCCCTGTATAAGCACACCAGGGAAGTAAGGTTTTTGTGTTGCATTGTAGAATGCATAAAAACCAGAACTATAATGCATCCGTTCTAAAAAGTCACAAGTTGGTATGTGGAAGTGCTGGTTCTTGCAATGGGAGCATAGGACAACTGCTTTAGGCTTGGGCATTACCATCTACTTTTCTGATTCAGAATGGTCCTTGTGTTCTGTTACGACAGTAACATGCTAAAACCTCATCCTTTTATTTCTAAGGTCCTTATTTAAGCAGTTATGTCTTTGATTGTGAAACAGATTTGATAAAAAAGGATTAGGTACCTGTGTTTACTATGCTAACTGCAGTGTTTTATTAGCAAGAGATGAGTGTTCATTGCTTGATTATTTTTTTTTTCCTTTATAATCTACCTTTAGTGGAGTTCTCAAGTAAGCTTATTTTTAAAATCAGTACAATACACTTTGCTGTCTCTTTTTAACAGTTGTATTCCCTCTGGTGGTCTACACTCCCACCTTAAGAACTTCTTAAGGATTCTTTGTAAGCACCATAATCCTCTTTTCACCTGAACTGTAGTCCTTACAGAAAGGATGAGTTAAATACAGCTACCGTCTTTTTCTTCAAACAAAAGCTGAAACATACTCAAAAGCCTCAGCCCGTACTGCCTGTCACTTTAATGTTGTTGAGGGATTTGAGGGCTATTTTGTTTTCATAAGGGATTGCAAATAGATAAATAAAGAAGAAAATCCTTTATAAGTCAGGTATTTGTTTGGCATCTTAGCAGTTTTTTTATTGAAGACCCTGATCTTCAAATGGGAGTCATAACTGCTGCTCTCTGTGTACAGAATATCTGCCTTAGACTGGGCGTGAGTCTCCATGACCAGTCATGCTTCTGAAGCTGACAGCTTCAGGGTTGCAGAGACTAGTCAGGATGAGAGACTGCTGGAAACTTGAAACTTGACTTGCCTGGTTTGTAGTTTTTAATGTTAACTCTTACTTGGAACTATTTAAAGTTGCCAAGGAATTGCTTATGTTTCTGGCTTCCCTACTGGAAGACTTATACTTCTTTCTCCCATCACATGACAGGGTAATGGGTGGTCATGAGGGGAGGGACTGAGAGGGTTTCACAGAAAAATGGCAGCCAAAACTGGATTGCCACCAAGAGAGGACCTTTAAAAAGCATGGAGAGCAGTCTGGTTTTGATCAGCCTCTCTTATGGGAAAACACGGAAGGGGACAGGAATACCACGTGCGTAGTACTCCTGGCAGGTACATATACGAAGAAGTAGTTTCTGGAGTACATCACAACTATTACTTGCAGATCTACTTACTGAGCATCTGTTCATGCCTCAGGGCTTGGTGTTGTAGCTCAATATGGTGCTACCTTACCACTGAAATGAGCCCTGGAGTCTGCACATAGTGCTACCCTAGAACAAATGAGGAAAGATAACCATTTATTTTAGAAAATACTGATTTAAATTAAATATTTTCTCACAAAATGTGGAATCAATAACCTCTGTTATATCTGTATGCGGTATAATATCTTAAAATTGTAAGTGATTATGTGTTGCTAAAGTCTTGAAGAGAATGCATGGAAATGTGGAATAGAGTAGCACAAACCCCGTCTTTACGGACTAACAATTGGGAACCCAGTTTTTGAAGTGCAACAAACCACAGTCGGATAGCAGTAGGTGCTTCTTGCAGTTCCATTTCACTTTAACCAACTCAATTCAAACTAGTTCCAGCTTGGAAACAAATCAGAAATGGAAAAAGCTTTGGCTTTTGGGATCCATGAAGGTGAAATCTGCTGTATCAAAAAGCTGAAGGCAGTGCCAGCCAGAACAATCAGTTATGTCCTCTGTTAACAAGATGTGTTTTCTGAATGTATCCAATACATTTAAAACAGATCAATCTAAGTAAGAATTAATTTTAATACTATTTTTAGTATTATTGCACTTTGCGTCCAAAGAGAGCTTGGGGAAAACTAATGTAGTATTAAATAATCAAGAAAAAATATACCATTTTCTAATGAAATAAAAGGTAACCATTTAGCATCTAATAAGCTATTGAATTGTTAATTATGTATTCCCTAGTTACAGAAGCTTGCCAGTCTTAGTGCAATTGCTATATTTAAATGCAAACAGACATTTAAATAATTGCTAATGAAGTAAGAAAATTTTTAGGAGAGGTAAGTGCTTAAAACATAGTTCCTTGGTAATTTAAATAACTATTAAAAACAAGTAAATTTTGACAGAAATAATTCCTTCTGCAGTATGGCATATTTGCTTTGAGAGGCACAAGTTAGATTCCTCTTCTGAGATACAGGTAAATAAAGTTTTGAGTTCTTATCCAAGATTAACTAGCCTGGCTTTCGTTTGCATGTAGGAAAGACAAAATAGGCAGGCCTAGCAGGAGATCCATTCCATCTTAAGAGGTGACACAAGCTGCTGTGTGGAAGTGCTTGTTCTTGCTACAGCAGCAAAGGACAACTTCTTTAGGCTTAGGCATATGGTGTTTTGTGGGGCTTTTCCAGTATACTTTAGCCGTCTCAAAATGGGGAAGATGAATATCTGTCAGAGGCACAGCCAGCCACAGTAAATGCAACTGCCACCGCTATTGCAACATGTTGATGGTGCTATAGTTTTTTTTGAGCTCCCCAAGAGCGCTTTCTTAGTGAGATTTTGTTTGCTTCTTGGTTTTTTACATGTCCTTGGCCATTCTTTTCCCTTCATTGAGATTGTATTCAAGTATTTATTTATTGTCTCCTGTCTCTGAAAGGGGCAGCATGTTACACAGCTTCTTTGTAGTCACATCATTAGTCTAAATACTTAGATGAAGGTTCAAGAGCTCAACAGTTACTGCTAGTGTAAAAAAAAAAAGAGCTCTTTTTGAACCTTAAATTCTCCTCGCTACTGATATATTTTGTTTTCCGTACGTTCCCCACTTTAGATGAGTACTCGACATTGTCTTCATGAACTCAGTAAACCGAACACTTCTGTATACTCCTTATGAGAGAATTTTTCTGTCTGTTTTTTATTTAACATTTAACTGTTGCTTTCTGCCTCATTCTTTCAGGTCAGCAAGGTTACAGTTGCTTTTGATACTTGTAACTTGGTGCCCAAATGCTTATTTTTGTCATCTGAGTTTCTTACTTCTGAGGAAAAAATGTTTGCAAGTAAGCATGACTTTGAAAGTCATTGCATATTCGCATTCCCAGTAAAGAAGACTTGAATTATGAAAGTAACTAAGGGCACCAATCCTCAAAATCTTTCAGAGCTTTGCATTACCAGGTGTGGGATGGTGTGAGGGGATCAGCAAGGTGGGTGTCTCCAACAAACATCAGGGTTGGGAGACTTGCAAGATTGGTCCCTGAATTCATCTGCAGCCTTGCACATTGCCTGACCTTTAGTTCCTTTGTCATTGCTTTCTAGGGTCTACTTCAATAACTTTTTTGACTTCTCATTTTTAGACAAATGCAATCCCAAAAAGAAAATATCAGTATAGGTGTTCTGATTTCCCATATAATAAATTGTGACGCATGCTGAAATCTGCTGTTAGTTTTTAGTGATATTTGATAATTTAAAAATAACAATTTCTGCCTATACATGATAGACTATAAATATTTTAATCAATAAATTTACCAAACTTCCCAGAAGAAACAGTGTTGTTATCTGCCCCTTCTTATAACTAATTAAATTCATCTCAATTAAGTGGTTTAAATTTGCAGTTTACTTTCACACAGAAGTGCTGATTTTCCTCATATATGAGATGCAAACTCCTTGTCCAAGAAACTTTCTAAATGTACTCATGATGTTAAGATGGATTTCAGTCTGTTAATGAATATGAGACTTTAATTCAGGAAAACAAGTAATTGACATGTGAAATATTGATAATTTTGTGCAAATGTTGCTTTACATTATATAGTTGAAGTTGCCTTTGAAACTAAGGGAGCACAGTAAAAAAAAGTAAACCCCTAGAATTAACTGAAAGCTTCCATATCTGACTAAATATTGAGGACTCTTGCTACTATTAATAGCTTTTGTAATATAATCTTAGTTTAAATAAATCTATCTGAAATTTTTGATAGGAAGAGAAGGTGTGAAAGTACCTAGCTCTTGCTTTTTTTTTTTTTAATAGAAATGCTTAAACTTTCCCAATTTTAGATTGTTTCTGTTTCCGAATTGGGTTTTTATGTGTACACCAATTTAACTAAGTAGGAATGAAGCGTTCAATTCCTTGGTGCATCCCTCTCTTTTTAATACTTTGCTTCTCCTGAGTTGACCTCAAATAGCAGAACAATTAACTCTTCCTGTCCCTGGGAGAAATAGCATTTCGTGGTTTTACAGAGGAAAATGGGAAGTGGGAAAAAATGGGTGGAAGAAAACCAAGCAGTCCCTTCCAGAACCAGAAGCAAGACTTGTTAGTTACCAGATGCTTCCATTTTCTCAGCTCTAGAATGTTCTTTTCAGTCAGTATCAAAAATGTGTACTTCATAAGCACATAGAAACTCTTCGCGTGCTTTTCCCAACAGAACATCACTGATTTAAAACCTTTTAAACAAGCGGTTTACTTGCATCTGATGCTTAAGACAGGTAGCTACTTGAAAATTAGGGAACTGCATGGTCATGAAGTATTTTCTGTCTCTTCTTTAAGGTGCCAGTGTTTTGTCTACTTTCTAGTATGACTTTCTCAGCTACAGATTTCTTCCAAGTTGTCACTAAAGACATTGCATTTTATTCCCAACCCATGTTATAGATAGTTTTGCACTGGAAACTCCAAGACTATTGTGTTTGAGTGGAGGTCTGGCTGCAAGCTGGACTATTTCCATATTCTGCTTCACTGAGACTGGGAACTATCCATTTTTTTAACTCATGCAGCCCAGTTCCTCTTGGGTAGTGGTAGCTGTGTTTTCAACAGATTTTCTTACAAGATCTGTTGGTGGTGAAGACCAAAACAAACTTGATAAAAATGGTGTCTGTAACTTCTGTGACTTACAAGTACAGCGGTTCACAGTCTGTTTTGTTGAGGTCAGTTTTTCACTACAACAAGGACACAGATTGTGGAGCCTGTCCAGAGAAGGGCAATGAAGCTGGTGAAGGGGCTGGAGGACAAGCTTTATGAGGAATGGCTGAGGAAGCTGAAGGGAGACTTCATCACTGATTACAACTGCCTG
>VWPV01032797.1:1658-22012 GCA_013389885.1 Geococcyx californianus | reverse complement strand
TAAAGGTCCCTTCCAAACGAAAGCACTCTATGAATTTCTGTTTGCAATTTCTTTGATAAATTCAATGAATCTTTGCCAAGGGAGAAAAGGAGAGAGAGGGGAAAAAAGCCTGAGAGAAAGACCTGGCAAGAACACCTGCATATTATTACAATATTAATATTATTTTAAAACTTACATAGAAAGAAGTAAAAGCTCTTTGTCAGGATGTTAGGAAGGGGAAATCAGGTTTCATGAAACTCATACTGATTATTGGTGCGATCTTCAAGCTTTGAATAAGTCTGAGCTCCCATTTCCCAGTCCAGAAACGCTTGCAGTAACTCGCTTCATGGGAGTGATAGAGTGTTTGCTGTCTTTTGCGCTGTGCTTTTCCAGGGGTTCAATGGAAGGGCGAAGATTGTTGCCAACCAAAATGCTGTGACATTTGCACACTGTTTAAACACACTCTCTTAGGTACTTCAGGTTCAGTATCTGCTTAAAGAAAACCTCAAAATTAAGCTTACAGAGATATTTGAGTCTGTGTATCAGCACCCTCCACTCATCTTCTTGGCTCCTACAGTCCCAGTACCACAAATCAGTGGTTTCTGCCTCTTTGTGCATTGATCCTTGCAAATCCAGGAGGAAGCACTGCTGCTTCCTCGGTGAGCAGAAATACAGAGGAGAGGACATATCTACCAACATGCACACACAATGCCACTTTATCTTTTACCTTCTGCAAGTCAATATTCTACATCCAGCTAAAGAAGGCCAAAGGTTTTCCACGCTGAGAAGCAATTTTGTTTGATATAGCAATCCTTTTAATCATTTTAATCTGCATTAGAAGAAATGATGGTAATAAATAACACCCTAGAGTTGCAAATAAATAGCCTTAAAGACAAAGGATGTATAACATAAAGAAGTGCATGAGTTGTTGCCTGAGTAGCAAATGTAAATCAGAGTCAAGAAAGAAAATAAAATGTGTCAGCCAAAAGAACGCCTGGCGAAAGAGAGAAGTTTTAAAATAAATTAGGTTCACAATGTAGAGTCCAAAACCTCCTCCTTCATGGGAAACACCAGCCAAGATGATTGATCTTTAACCATTTCATCTACATAACCAAAAAAGAAAGATAGCTGAGACCATCTCTCAATTCCATCCACCCACCTACCTAACTCTTAAGGTCTTGAGACCACCACATCAGTTATCCTGATCAGTTCCATGGCCGTGCTTCTGAAACTCCAAACAATGAAGTAACACCATTTCTCTGCAGCTTTTTTATAATTCATGGAGATAAGACCTCGATGTCAGCTACACCTTCCTTCCCTCACTGTCCTCTGCTGTTTGTGCCTGCTCTCAAGTCCAGTTTTGGCTTTGAGTATGCTTGCACACATTTTGAATGAGTTGGTTTTGCAAAGCCTCAGAACCATCAACTAAGCTTGAGCAGTTTCTTCTTCCTGTATTTCCCTTCCAAGTGAACAAGTCTTGCTCTTGACTTCAGCAAATGCACAGAGTTTATGTCATTGTGAGGTGTTTTGGCTTGATGGACCCAAGCTGAGCCCTAAATGAACATTGCAACAAAGATGTATCCTTCTACGGGGTACGAGTAACCTTCTACAGTGTGATAGGCAGACATAGGTACTTAGGATGGTGAGTTCGGGAGAGCAAAGTGGCACCGTATCCAGAGTTGCTTCTGTACTGACAGCAGAGAGAGAAAGAAAAGCTATATTCAAAGGGAAAGAAGGATCAGAAGGGTGTGGGTCACAGGGACATTGGTACCGAAAACCCAAATGGAGATCAGGGGTAACAATAAAATTCTTGGACTGGGGAGTGGGGAAGGACAAAGCCAGGACGTGATGGCAAATAAGCACCCCCTCTGTTGTACTCTCCTTGATAAAGACATCACAAGCGTGACCGTGTGAGTGATGGGAAAGAGAGGAGAGAGAGAGAAAGCACTGTTAAGAATCTGGGTGATCACATGAAGGTCACCCCACAAAGCAAATCATAGAATCATAGAATCATAGAATCATAGAATCATTGAATGCTTCAGGTTGGAAGGGACCTTTATAGGTCATCTGGTTCACTCCCCCCCTACAGGATAATTTTCATGGCCATCCCTTGGACCCACTCCAACAACTCCACATCCTTGTTGTGCGGTGGGCTCCAGAGCTGGCTGCAGATCTCCAAGTGAGGTCTCACCAGAGCCGAGTGTCAGAGCCTTCTCACTCGACCTGCTGACCACACTCCTTCTGATGCAGCCCAGGATATGGTTGGCCTTCTGGGCTGTGAGCGCACATTGTTTGCTCATGTCCAGCTTTTCTACCATCAGTACCCTCAAGTCCTTCTTCACAAGGCTGCTCTCAAATACATCATCCCCCAGCCTGTACTGAAACTGAGGATTGCCCTAGCCCAGGTGCAGGACCTTGCACTTAACCTTATTGAACCCCGTGAGGGTCACACAGACCCACTTCTCCAGCTTGTCCAGGTTCTTCTGGATGGCATCCCAGCCTTCTGGGATGTCAACTGCACAACTCAGCTGGGTGCCATCTGCACATTGCTGAGGATCCACCTGATGTCTCTATCTGTGTCATCAATGGAAATGTTAAACAGCACTGGTCCCGGTATGGATTCCTGAGGGTCAATCAAGCCAACTACCCACTCAGACTGTGCGTGAGTAGAACTTATTGAAGGCTTGTAGTACCTTTCCCGCACCTGTTCCCCTAGAGTAGATGGCTTATCTGGAGTGGTAAGAAAGCGGGCAGAAAATATGCAGATAAATAATGGAAAATATCCTGGAGCAAAACACGCATTAGGTCTGCAGATGAGTATTTTGGGAAGTGCCTTTAGCACTACTTCAGATGACAAAACTGGGTCTGAAGAATCACCTTTCTTGCTGGTCAGCTCTTTCGTGCCTCTGTCGTTTGGTGTCTTGGTCTCTCATGCTCTCTAACTCAGTCTGCTCTCCATCTCTTTGTCAGCCACATTTGCACATTTCGCTTCCCATGGTTTCTATGCCTGGTGAGCACCTAGACAGGAATTATCGCTGAAGGCAGCTGGGATGCAGATTGCCGGTGTTTACACACCGATGCTTAAGTGACCTTTTGAAATCTGCGGACATGAATTTTCTATCTCATTTCCCATGGGAAAATATTTACATACCGTTGAATGGGCTGAGCTTGCTTTTATCGTGTCGCTGCTGTGATTTACAAAACATTACTTGGAAATAAAACAATAATAATAACAAACCCCAGCATTTGCCTGAATTGGAGCCTGAGACGTCAGCTATGGGAGCCTGGGGCACTAACATCAGAGAACAGCATGTGGCATTCACCTCCCACTCACGGGTACCCGTCTGCTGCCTGGTCCATCTCAGTTTGCGGTAATTTATTCCTGCACCTTTGGAAAATAAGATTAAACCTCCTAAAAGTTTGCGAATATCCAGTTTTTTAAAAGGCAGCTTATAACTCTCTGAGGAAAGAGGTCACTGGTGAAAAACAGTCCTTAAATTTTAGATGGGAGATTTTTAATGCATTTCTTAGTACAGAAGTGGAGATGGAGAGAGGGGGGAGGAAGACCTATCTTTCCAGCACCATAAAATTTTACATCCTCACAGCACCAAAATGGCCTGAACACCATCATGGTTTTCTGTTGTATTTTTCACCCTGGTTTCTGTTAAATGTTAGAAGGAGAGAGATAACACCAAAGGGGTGGGAAAGAGATTACAAACATAGCACATTCAGTGACCCTGTCTGTGCTGCTCTTGACAAGATCTCCCAGATTGGAGTGTGTTTGCTCAGTTGTACCGAGTGGTGAAACGGAAAGAGTGGGAGGAGGCTTTCTGGGTGTACCAAGAGGGGACACAGTATGCGTTATTAGCTAGAATTTGAGATGAAGATGTGAAACAGAGTGCTTGAAAGTAAGGAGGTCTTTCTATGAAGAGGCTCTAAAAGCCACAAGTGGATGCTGACCTGCTTTGTCAGTATTGTGCTGTTTCTTTGCTTTGCACCCGTGTGACAGCGACTTCGTGGTCACAGGTTGAAGAGGGCAGCATCTTCCTGTTCTCTGTTGTAAATACAGAGCATTGTGAAATCCTGGAACTGCAAGATGTTACTATAACATAGACATTAAAACTCATTTGTTAGCTAATAATGACTATATTTTTTGCATTTACCATTTAATAGTACCTTGAAATCTGAGTGATCTGAAGACTACAGCACCATTCAGAGGAAGGAAATCTCTGTTGCAGCACTAAAGCAGTTGTTGCAGATAAGGCATATTACTTGGTGCTGCAGTTTGGTTTGTTTGCTTTTTCTGCTCTGTGCAAAATGCATATTTTATCATAACTTAAAGCAAGAAGAAAGCAAAAGAGACCTTTATAGTATAGGCACTGCACACAAGGTTTTGAGAAAACAAGTCAATAATCTACAAAATCCTGCAAATTATTTGCTTTGCAAAAATTGGGGTCCTGCTTGAGCAAGTCACATCTGCAGTAGATGAATCATAAATCACACAGATTTTCCCATATGCCAAGGCATAAATTACTGTCATACAAGACTAAGCCTCCAGCTTCATCCAGCTGCTGTTCTACCCTGGGTATGAAAAATGAGATGGGCCACGGTTGTCAGAGACTGGTTTATGGTCACCATGTTATCGCCAGTCTGGAATAGTCCCTGTGTCTCATAGCTTTCCGTGTCCCCTGGTTGGACAATACTGCTTGAATTTGCTGAAAACTGAGTAGATATCCTTCAGTTCCTGGGAACACTGAGTTCCTTCTTATGTTATTCTGAGTTATTCTGCCATAAGATATCACATCACCTTCGAAATTCAGATAGCAGGAGACCTCATATAGCTGTGATTTGTCCCTGAGGGCTGTTTGTTGGTCTCCTCTAGCTGCTGGTTAGGTTTGCTACCACCAGACTCCATCCTTATGTCTCCTGCCTGCAGGGTCCTAACCCAAGGACCAGTCTCTCCAGGAGGGCTGTGTATGAGAAATGGGATTATGAATAGTCCAGAGAAGAGCTTGCTGATGTCCTCTCCTAGACCTCCTGGGATTTAGAGGAAGATGTCCCTGCCCATGGCAAGGAGGTTGGGAACGAACGATCTTCCATCCCAAACCATTCTATGATTCTATGGTTCTTCCCATTGAGGTCATTCAAAGCTGACCGGTACCTATAGAAAACATAGTAACAATGTTCCTTCTTGGAGGAGGCCCCATCGTGCTCAAACTGAAAGAACAGGAACTCCATGAACCACTGTTATTCCTGAAGGAGTCTGAAAATCCACATTGGTCATGCTTTTCACAGGTACGTAGGCAGGATTCCTGAAAGGCAACATCCACATCTCTCACATAAAAGAAATAGAGAAGGAAGCCCAGCGCTTCTGGCAAATCAAAAGAAGGCAAAGGGAATGCTTTCAACTTCCAATCCAGCTCTGAACTACCGGAAAGCCCAACATTGCTTCCCAACATTGGGCTCAGAGGGTAAAATTGCATGAAGGTACAATGAGTGGAAGGGGAACGTCCTAGGGCTGTGGTGAAAGCCAGCATTTCAAATCCTGCATCAGGTTTAGCCTTGGCCAACCCATTTGCAGACAACAGGATTCCAGAAGGGATAAGAGCTGCTTAGTTTGTCTACAAGTCCTTTCTGAGCCCTCAACATGGGGAAGATAACCTCTTTTCAGCTGATGACATTTCTGCAAGTACGGTGAGTTCTACTTGATCTGCCATGTAATGTTTCAAAGTTGCAGTCCTCATCTCCTTTGCCCAGTTTCAAGTAAACACAGCTTTTCCCTTTCCACAGTGGATAAACACCTAATGTACATTGGGTACTTCACCACGGTATTTCTCCAACAACGCTTGAGCAGGCAGCACCAGAGCCACCTAACTACTCATTTCAGGAGATTATTTGAGAAACACAAGTTAGTTATATAAGTTATGCATAGATAATGTTGTGTGCAACCCCTGCCTACGACCTGCCCTGTACCTCTAACACAAAGCTGAAGAGCAAGACTTTAATGGTGGTGATTTATTCCTTTTAACACGATATCCATCACACACATTCATACAGCAATCACTCCTTGCAGCCGACAGAGAGCACATGAGTGAAGCTGATGGCTTTAGGGACATGGTTCCTTTTATCCTGACACAGATGGCTACTCTTGGATAGGTCAGAGTGAATTGCACTGATTTTGTTGACTGCATCTCTATTGGCCATACTGGGAAGTCAAATCAGCTGGCTCAGATGGAGAAATTTGTATTGATGACATCTGAAGTTAAGTGTCTATATGGGGATTCCATCCCGAAAGGTCTCAGAACTTGCACAACTTGAGGTGCAAAGGAGAATGTAATCTAAAAGGAGAAGGCAGACTCAGCAAGTACAGGGGCATCCCAAGGCACACAGGGTGCCTAAATTCAGGGCAGAGCTATAAATAGACTCAGTGCCTCTCCTTCCCATAGAAGTTGCAGTGGAGGAGGCTGAATGAGCTTAAAATGCTCCAAGTCTGAGTTTGTACCAGATATTCTGCCTAAATTATAAAGCCTCCACAGCCCTTCCAGCAAATTAAAGCAGAAACAGCAGCATCTAAGAACAGCCCTTGGAGATTGTCCACATTTGAGACTTTAAATAAGGTGAGAAACTATCCCCTCTATCATACCTAGTGGGTGACAGCAGAGGGACAAGCAGAGCAAACAAAAGAGAACCTGAGAAGTCCCATTCTTTATTCACCAGTGCTCACATGTATTTCAAACTCAGCCGAGTCCCCAGGTTTGGGGGTTGACTCTTTCCTATTCAGAAAGGATGTTTAAACACTCGTTCCTTCCCCAGTGAAGGCAGTGTGATGTAGGCACCCACTCAAAGTTAGAAACAAGATTAAATGAGTACGAGGCACTTTGCACCTCTCCAGGGGAAATAATCACCTTTCCTGTTAGCAAACGCAGCCATGCATCTCACATGAGCTGAATGTCTCTGTCTCTTTCTCTCCACCTTTGCAAGCTATTGTGGAAGCATCTAAATAGGGCACAGAAGAATCTAAATAGGGCACAGCAGAAGTTTAAGCTGGGAAAGGATTCATGTAAATGGTCCCATGTTGCTTTCTTGCACTGAATGCGGTGCTATAGCCAAACCATTTGGAAGCTGAAGGGCATCTGCAGCTCTCTGTCCAAAACTGGCCAGAATGGGAGAGGCAATTGTGCCTGCAGGATGGTATCTTTTACCTTGCTCCAGGGTCTGGAAAGTGTACAGCAATTCAAAGTCTCCTCTTTGCTTTGAAGCCTTACCTAGGAGGGACTTACACTGAGGATTTTTTGCTTTCTGAAGCTGAAACGGTTACGTTACCCTGGGCAAGAACTGAACCCAGCAACAAACTGAAAGGCCATTTCTACATAAGGGTTGTTTTGAAGCCTTATGGAAAGGAAGGGTTTTGTTTGTCTTTGGGGGAAATGGGCCCGTGGTGAGTAAAATGAGAAACCGGTAATTAAGTCTCACAAAAATCATCCATTTTTTAGAACATTTATTTTAAAGAATAATGACTTCCAGTAGGATAAAGTCTCAAAAATTGGACTTAAAACCCGTCTTAAATTTACTATCAATATCTTAGGCAGGTTGTGGCGAGCCAGGTATTAAACAGCATTTCTAATCTGCTCAAACCTGATCTTATAGTGTCTTTCCTGAAGGACTTGTAGCATAAAGGAGAAAACAGAGACAAAACCACACAGAGAAATGTGACACTTCATATATATATATGTATATACATGGTTTTCCATGAAATGTAACTTCTGCTTTTCTTGTAGTGATCGTTCACTTGTTTTGCCTAAAAATTCTGTATGTGGACTGCTAGAAAGATTTTTCCCCCAAAAGCCTGGCCAATTCTCTGGGTTTAGAGAACAGCCCAAGATGAAACCAACAACCCAGTGCCTTGTAATGCAGTTCCAACTCTAAACCCCCCTTAAGAAAGGCAGAAGGATCATCTATTAGTTATTTTTGGGGAAATCATTTGCCTTTTCTGGGGAACCTGCCTGTCACAGTGGATCTCTGGGATGCTGAGCGCTCTATAGCAGGAAACACTTTACTTTGTGGGCTTTGCAGTTCAGATCTGTTACCTCAGCTCAGGAGGGACTTACCAACAGGTTAGACCAACCTTATGAGCTAATGAAGGCTGCAGTGCTAATAGTGATGACCTGTGATGACTTACATGAACTCCTGTTTCTGCTGATGGTTGGACAGGAGCAGATTTGTTTTGTGACTCAGTTCCTCTCTCTTTTAAAAAGAATAATTCAGTCCAAATTTTTCTGATCAAAGACTGACATGAACTTGCAAAAGTCTAGCTCAAGCTCTCAGTATAATTATTTTAAGGGACTTAAGTATTCTCTGCCACTCATTCTGTTGCCAGCTTCCTTATCCCCTCCTGGTATGTGATGTTGGAAAGAAAAATTGATTTTAGCTCCCCTCTTCAAGTCTCAAATGGATCCAGTAGTTGACAAGGAGCTAATTAGCCTTTCCAAGGTGAACACAACAACGTCAGTAGAGGGGAAGAAAGATGATGGGCTATTTTGAATGACAGCTTGAAGTGACACGACTGCTGAATAGGGAAAAGCTGCAAAACTTTCTTATTGTCCACAAATTGTTCTCCCATCTCATGATTCAGTATTCCAGGGTTGAGTTCAGAAAGTTGCTGTCAATTAAACAACACTTTGGCAACACGTTAAATTGCAAATACTGCTGATGGCTGCTCAAACCAGCCTTTAGAGCAGATAGGAACGTAGCTATCTGGGATCAGCAATCATTAAGTATCTCAGGAAACAAAACGTGCCCTCTCAAGGCTGAATTTTGCAGAGGCCAGCACCTGTACAGCAATTAAAGTAGGAGTTATGGGGGATTGTGGGATCCTAACTTGAAGGAAACCGATACACCTTTTCAATCCCTCCACCAATCTTTACAAAACGCAGTGAGATTTTTGAGAGACACATTTGCTCACCAGTAAATTTCCTCATCTCTTCTGAACATTAAGACAACTGGGAATAAAACTCAGGAAAAACTGATTAAGTAAAATCTCCACTTTCTTCTAAGGTGCTTTGAGAAGCATTAAGATGCTTCCATGAATATTGTCAGAAGAAAACCCAGTCTGTGTTTGAAAGATTTTTCACCAGTTCTACCATCAACATAATTTCCACCAGTGCAGAGATGAAGTCCAGAGTGGCCAATGCTCATGGCCAGGAGTATAGAGACCGGAGGTTCAAATCACTGCCTCTCTGTGACTGGGTGTCTACTTTGAAATGGAAAAGGCAGTTCCTGTCAGTTCCCATCCCATAGGTATAAAGTGAAAGGATGTTGTAGGATAGTCATTACTACTGACTTCTCAGCTCTGAATAATGGTGTAGGGAGTGCCACTTCATTATTGTATTGTCATCCAAGATATTTTTCTTAGAAAGCATTAACCTGTAAAGAAATTTCTCTGCAATTACGAGGTTAGACGAATTCTGCAGAAAGGTAACCTGTGAGCAACAAGAAACATTTCATTATATTGGGAACTTTGAATTTCATAAAGCAGAATCATTCTGTAGAAAGGCTTTATTAGCAGTGGGTTGCAGTCCTTAAAGAAGAGGAGTATCTGCCTTTCCGTTCCAGGTCTGTACATTCATGTATAAACAACCGACTGCAATAAAAAATATACAGACTCACGGTGTGAGTTTTTCTTCCACCAAGACCTGAGTTTTAGGACACTAAAATGAAGTTTTACTAGTGGGCAATCCTAGGATTGATGCCATATGTTTTCACTCAGGCCAAAAAAGGGAAGCAAGAAAAGTTTCTGAGATCCTTGTCTTTGCCACAGCTGTACCTCATCCTTGGTTTTGTACTGTATTTTCGTTGCCTGACTGTTTCACAGGTACAAGGGAGCTTATCTGTCTGCTAGCAAAAAGCAGAGGGACACCGTCTTCATCCACACCAATCCTCAGTAACCACAAAGCATGGTAAATCAAGCCCAGTGTGGTCACACATTCAGGCTCCCTGGTCTTCAGGAGATAAGAGCCATCGTTTCATCACCTGTCTCGCAGGTGACCGGGCCCTGAGGATCCAGCAGCGACAGCAGAGAGCTGTTTAGTCTTATTTCTGCGGCATGTGCCAAGGAAACACAAACACGGAGGACGCCTGGCTGACGGCCAGCCCACTTCAGATGACAGGACACATATGGAACTGAGGGTGACCATACTGAACACTGCAGCAGGGCTGCTCTCCCTAATTGCACCATCTGTGCAAGTGCCTCGCAAGCCTGAGTGCGCTCGTTCCTTCTTCGCTGTGCAGGGTCAGTTTTTGAGCTCTGCTCGGGCGATTTGAGGATCTGTACTGGTCCAGGCACATCTGTAAGACTGTCAAGGCTGGAAGTACATGACTTGGATGTGTGCACAGCCTGGGGTTAACAACCAGGACACACAGGACTGTGTAGCTGAACTGCTTGCTCCCTGGATTTCTATCACACACACCTATGGAGGAAGAGCTTGGGGATGTGATTTCAGGCACTTATCCCATTCCTGACAATCCAGGGGACAGGGAGATGAATGAAGAGGTCAAGTGGCCTTGCTCAGTTTATTGTGCCTTGCTTTCTACAGGCTTAACAGATTGTAAGTGTATTTATTTGACCTAGGGAGTTTTCATTTTCCTCTCACAACCCTGTGTATTAATTTCATAAACAGCAAAAGATGACCCCTAACCAGAGGTCTTTTCAAGGGGGATAAGAATTAGGGGTTTTTTTGCTGGAGTCCTTCGTCTTTCCTCTTTCCCCTGCGAAAAGGTTCAGGACAACAGCCCTACAGCTTCTGCGTGCCTGGAGCTTCACAGAGCTTCTGAGAGCCCATCTGACCCTCAACAGCCCTGAGACCTTGCAAAGCTCTGTAAGTGTGTATTCCACCCCTAATGCCCACAGAGGACAGAAGGGGGCACTATTTGAACCATTTTATTAAACAAGTCAGCAATATTGAGTGCAGATGCACATAAATCAAGCCTTATCTTTCCTCACTCATATTGGATAACAATAATCACCAATTAGTGTGCTTGTATTTGTCTTCAGACTCGTGCTCCTTACCCTGCAGAATTCATTCCCCAGTCTCCTATGGCCTCTTACTCACTGTGAGAGGACAAGATAACTCCTTGTTTTAATGGAGAAAACTGGTTGGAGAAGAGGTGCAATTTCACCATGCCATAATTAAAATTATCTGGAACCACACAGCACCTGTGCCCAGATCTCAGAGTGCACAGGAGCTACAAACACATGAAAAAAGCAAGGCAATATTATGCCTGAGACGCTCCCAAACTTGCTGTGTTCATGGTTCTGCCCCTTAAAGTCTGAGGCACACATGGACTTTCACAGTGTCACAGTATCACAGTATTGTAAGGTTGGAAGAGACCTGTGAGATCATCGAGTCCAACCTATGACCCAACACCTACACCTACTCCTACTCGTCAGCTACACCATGGCACTGAGCCTCATCCAATCTCCCCTTAAACACCTCCAGGGATGGTGACTCCACCACCTCCCCAGGCAGCGCATTCCAATGGCCAATCACCCTCTCAGTCAAGAACTTCTTCCTAATGTCAAGCCTAAACCTTCCCTGGCCAAGCTTGAGACCGTGTCCTGTTGTTCTGTCACCGGTCACCTGAGAGAAGAGACCAACCCCTGCCTGACCACAACCTCCCTTCAGGCAGTTGTAGAGAGCAATGAGGTCTCCCCTGAGCCTCCTCTTCTCCAGGCTGAACAACCCCAGCTCCCTCAGTCGCTCCTCACAGGGCTTTCTCCATGTTTCAGCTATGGTTATCAGTCCCTAGCCCAACACAATGTAATTTGTCCCAGGGTGAGACACTCCACGCAGAGGAGGTTTGCAGTTTCATTTCTAACTGCCCTCACTGACTTTAAATATATGGGGCACTGTAAAAAACGTCTTTGTGATCTTTCTGCTGCCTTCAAAGATTTCTTTTTCTTTATTTTTTCACTACCAGGAATTACTTTCCTTTCCTTGTATTCTACTTCTTAATAACTTTCACCTGTGTCTTTCCCCATAAGGGAGATGCTCCAACCCTCTTATCATCTTTGTGGCCTCCTCTGGACTCGCTCCAACAGCTCCACGTCCTTCCTGTGCTGAGGACTCCAGAACTGAACATAGGACTCCAGGTGGGGTCTCCCCAGAGCGGAGCAGAGGGGCAGAACCCCCTCCCTTTCCCTGCTGGTCACATTTCTGATGCAGCTCAGGATCAATTTGCTTTCTGAGCATTCTGGGCTGCTAGCACACACTACTGACTCATGTTGAGCTTCTCAACCACTCATTCTTCTCTGAAGACCTAAGAGATTGTGAGGCAGGGACAGACATCTCTGTCTTTACACTATAAATATCAAAACCAAGTTTTCCTGATAATAAAATCTTTTAATCACAGGGCTATACATAGGATTAGTGGTCACACACCGTAGCTACAGCAGGAGATATTGTAATCTCTGTTGAATGAACCTAAAGCCTCTGCCTCAAAAACCTTTCAAACCAAGCCCATGACAGAAAAGGTAACAGATGCTGGTAGATGGCTGGAGAGCACAATAAAAAAGCAACCATATCGGTCAGCCGTGAACCACTCTTCTAAGCTCATCAGCTGCTGTACTGCTGGCAAGTCCCCTTCCCCATGGGGAAGAATGAACTCCCCTCTTCCAATTCATACCCTTGAAAAATCTCAGAGGCTGAATTTAGATGTTTAATTCTCCCTTTTTTTTTCCAAGTCACTTTTTATTCAAGGTCCCATTAAAGGCAAGTAATTTGGAGGGAAATGTATTTTAAAAGATGCTTGAATGCCCTTCACTAGCAGGCTGCCTAAGGCACACTGTGAGCAGAGTAACAGTGATGCTAATTTTAAGATGCAAACTAGGGAATATTTACTAGCTTTTACAAGTTGTCAATGCTAAGGTGACTCTTGTGTGTTTTGTTCCAACATGACTTTCCTTGGTTGCACCTTGGTTACTCCCTGAAAATGTCAGGTATCCTCCTTTGCTGAAGCTGTGTTAGTCAAAATTTGATTAAAGTGTTCGGATTGTTTATAGAGAGAGCAATCCCAGATTTTATTCCTGTGAAGAAAGACTTATTGGTCAGCCTTGGTACAAATCTGGAGGAATCAACATAAGATCTTTCAGACATCTCTAAAGGAACGCTACTTCTAGCAGCTGGTCCTGCTAAAAAAAACTAATTCATAGACTTTTAGATAGAAGATGGAAAGCTGATAGACCCTGGTGCCCTTTTTGTAAGGCAGTTCACCCTGCTACACTCACCTAATCCTAACAGAATTTTGTTGTAATCCAATATAAATATCTTGAAAAATGACTTGCACAGACCTCAGAAGGAGAACAAATTGCAGTTTGGATCAGTCTGGGGAGGCATCAGGGTTCAGCACCTAAAGGGAGACTTTTGGAGAAACTCGGTGAAGAATTTGGGTATCACAAGAGAAGAAAACCAGCATGAACTGCACAAAAGTCTGATGTCTCTGGTCAACAGTAGAATAGCCCAGAGTTCAAGAAATATATCTTTTTACTTTAATGTTACAAATAGTTTTCACCTTTGTGGGGCCACTCCCATTCCTTTCACTTCAGGCTACTCCTTTTATTTGTGCTCACCTCCACAACTCCTGGTTCCAAGGAGTTAGGAGAACAGAGGAGCAAGAACAGTTCAAACTTACCCATTCCTTGTTTCTCTGCAGGCTTGAAGTTTGTTCTCCACGTTCAGGTCAACATAAGTTCCAGCTGTCTGTAGGGTATTTAATTAGCTCAACTCCTCTTATTAGACTGTCTTCTCCTTATCTCATCTCCTTACCCCTTATCTCCTGATCCTTGTGGGTCACTTCCAACTCAGGACACTGTATGATTCTGTGACTCTATGCATGGACTACTCAACAGTGAAATCACATTTTAAAGCCATTCAAGACAACGTTATCAGCTGTCCCGTTCCCTAGCATCTATCTCAGCAGCCTGTTCAGCCTGACTCTGTTAAAGCAGCCCAAGATGCTTCTCCCTCCTCATGTCTTCTCTTTCTCTGGTGCAGGAGATGGCAGCTATATTGCTGCATTCCTTGAAAAAAACGTTTTGGAGCAAAATAATCACTAAATCAACAGGTTCTTAGCACACCTGCAGATGGAACAGCTCCAGCTATTGGCAACAGCAATTATTTAATGAAGCAAGGAGTTTCTATTGATTTTGTGACTCCAGATGGAAATTAGAAGACCTGTTATAATTAGCCCTAAACTCTCCGATTTATTATCGCTGAAAGCAGCCGTGCTAGTTAGAATCTTTGTGGTTGGAAATGATGGTGCGGCTGCCACTTTGCCATCTGTGTGTTGATAATTCGGGTTCAAACCTACACCAGGGTAACAGCGTGAGGTGGAAGGACTGGGTTTTTCGCTGCTGAATGTTCTGGTGACAGAAGCACAGGCCTCACGAGAGGAGCACACGCGTGTGGGGCACAGCGCTCTAAAACTGGTGCAAGCGATGATTCCGAGGGTTCATAACTACATCCCCAGGAGGACTTAAAAGATACTCAAAAAGTATGCACACCTTATAATGGATTCTGCTGCATGACTTCTCCTGGAAAACCAAAATGCTTCTTAAGACTGGCTGGGATTTATGCTAGGGAGTAGCACCAACATGCAACCCAAACAGCTTGTACAAGCCATGTGACTACACGAGGAACTTGCTGTAAGGTGCCTGCCATGTGTTGTGGCTTGTTTTTGCAATGCTGCCTCTGGTTTTGTGATGCTTTTCTCAGCGAAACACCTTCACATCTTAGCCCTGAGTACTGAATAGAAATGTCTTTAAGGGGGAAATAAATGCACAAACCCTAAGCTGGTAGAGTAGACTCTGCCACCAACAGAGATCAAAATCGTCCTTCAGATAAGTGTGTTCACATAGCCAAGGAGGTCAACAGCATCCTGGGTGGTATCAGAAATAGTGTGACCAGCAGTTTTAGGGAAGAGGTTGTGCCCCTATACTGAGTGCTCATGAGGCAGCACCTTGAAGACTGTATTCAGGTTTGGGCCCCTCACAACAAGAAAGACATTGAAGGGCTGGACTGCTTCCAGAGAAGAGCAATGAATTTGATGAATGGTCTGGAGCACTGAGGGATCTCGGTTGTTTAGCCTGGAGAAGAGGAGGCTGAGGGGAGACATTATTGCAGGTATTGGTCCATTCTCCCAAGCAACCATGGATAAGACAAGAGGAAATAACCTTGAGTTGCATCAGGAAAAGTTTAGGCTGGATATTAGGAAAAGTTTCTTTACTGAAAGAGCAGTGAAGCATTGGAACAGGCTGCCCAGGGCAGCAGTGGAGTCAACATGCCTGGAGAAGTTAGAAAAACATGTAGATGTGGCACTTTGTGACATGATTTAGTAGGCACAGTGACGTTGGTCTAATGGTTGGATTCAATGATCTTGGAGGTCTTTTCCAACCTTAATGACTCTATAATTCTGTGAAGATACACAGACACACTCTTCCTGGCAGCTCTAAATCACCCCTGGCTCTTGTCTTAAACTATAGGAGACTGGGATTTCAGATTAGGACTGTGGAGATCTGCAAGGAGACTGCTCTACCTCTGTTCACTGTCTAGACATTTCACTTAGCACCCTTTAGATAGCGCTATCTGGCCAAGGTGTCCCTCATCCAGATCCCAACTTAAAGCAGGAATATTCCAAATGCTAGGTCAGGTCAAACACGGAATTATTTAGTTAAATCCTTTGACCTCCAAGAAATGAGATTTCACAAGATCTCTAGGTGGCCTTTGGAGCTGCTGCCTTCCTCCTCTAGGGAAAAAAAGCTTTCTCCCCATAATATCCCATTTGCATCTTTCTACTAGAGAAATTGAGGTTTCTCACAATCTCTGGACTGAAGAGTTGACTATTTTTAAACCAACCTCAAAGAAAGAGAACAGTTGCAGAACTACAAGTGCAGTTAATATTTCTCATGATATTAAGGTTAAGTTTTATCAATCTGTTGTCAGAGAGCTGTAACAGTACAAGCCAACCGAGTGGAGAGAATGTGTGAATTAAATTATGTGTTAGAAATGTTAATTAAAACGGGAGAAAGGGAAGCAAAAAGAGCTCCTCCCTCACGTGGCACTGTGCGATGTACTTGTGTCCTCCTCTTCCCTGTGTGGTGGAAGAATCATATGAAGAGAAGCATGAGTTGGGAGGTAGTCATGCCACCTTGACCTAAGAAAGGAGCACAGTTTGATATCAGACTTATCTTTTATAAGGAGAAGAAGAAGGTGTAAGATATCTTCAGGGCTTGCTTCTAGGTCATGTAGGTTATTTACGCAGATTCAGCAAATAGCTGGGATACTGGAGGTACCAAATAATCAGTAAAAAGTTGCTTTATTGATAAATACATTTTCCTAGAGATGCTTTACTGCTTTAGTTTGCTTTAAATCTTCCATTATTTCAGAATGGTTTTATTAAATCCTGTCTGGTGAAAAAGCTTACTCTGTGCTATGTGACTGCACTAGCCATGGTACCCCTTGGTGGTGAAAAGGACGTTCTCGTGGTTCAGCTGTCATGGTCTTGGAACACCTAGCCAGGTAGAATCATAGAATCATAAAATCGTAAATTGTCCTGAGTTGGAAGGGACCCACAAACATTGCTGAGCCCAACTCCTGACCCTGCATTGGACAAGCCCAAAATTCATACCATATGTCTGAGGGCAATGAGATCTCCTCTCAGTCTCCTCTTCTCTAGGTTGAACAGACCAAGTGACCTTAGCCACTCCTTACACGGCTCCTCCTCCAAACCCTTCTCCAACTTCGTGGCCCTCCTCCTGCCTCCCCAGCTGAGGAGCCAGAACCTGATGCAGCAAATGGCTAAATCTCTCTGGCAAACAACGAGATACTGATAAGAGAGGAAGATCCTGATCCTAGCAAGCAACTCAGCTTCCAGTTGCCTGGAATCACCAGACTCTCCTGCCACCCCATCTTCAAGCAACCTCAATTCTGGCCTAGGAAAAACCTTGCAAAATTGAAGCAAATTGTTGTCAGGAGCCCGAGTTTGCCCTCGGTTCATCCTATGATATCACAGTCACACAGGCACTGTGGAAATTTCTTCTTGGACAACAAAATTTAAAATTGCAAAATGCATCATGTAACTGGACATAAAGAAGAAAAAAGCAATAATGCAGATGCAATTTAACACTGAAGTCCATTTAATCACCTGTCTTTTTTGTGCATGCGTAAATGCTGAAGAATTCTGACATTATACTATGAGATTAGGAGATGGTTACTGTGTGGAAAAAAATGATTTAGCTAAATTCCTTTGATTTACGCATCCACAGGAGAGATTTCTTGGGGAAGCAGAGCAGTAGCACTTTTCTGGACAGCACAGGAACCACCTCAGATGGTTGGGAGTTGAGTCACATGAGAGGATATAGGACTATTCATCAGGTCAGCAAGAAACACCAGGAAAAACTCTTCTCAGAAAATAAGCTGGAAAATAAAAAAAAAACAGGCTTAGTCCAGAAGGTCCTCTCCCAGCTCCTTTCATTCCTTGGTATTTTGTGCTCGGGGATTTTCTCTAGGTCAAAGTCTTTAATTAGCATTATTCCACGTTCCTTTCTTCTCCCATTTCTTCACCAAAGGTGTGTGATTTTAAGCTGCCTTAAAAAGAAATTCAGGACAGCTTGCAGAGTAGAAAACATGTCCAGAGAAAAGATAGAAATAGCTGTCATTTTTTTTTTTTTTTTTTTCATTCTTCTTCAAAATGTAACAAAAATAATAGTGAAGCTGTTGGCACTTGTTTCATTTTTTGAACGTCTTAACCGTCTGGTTTTCTTTGACTGTACTTACATCCCATTTCACAACGACATGGTTTCAAGCTGAAAACTGAGCTTATTTTTTGTTTAAATATTTTTAACATTAAATGCTAGAGCTTTTGGTATTTTCTTCTTTCTTAAAAAAATTTATTAAAATAATCATTTAGTAAAATTTGTCCAAATGGAAGGGGGAACAAGAGCAGAAGATAGAGGCTAAGTAGAACAGAATCATAGAATCACAGAATCAGATGGTTGGAAGAGACTTCTGAGATCACCGAGCCCAACCGTGCCCTGTCCCTAAGAAACTCATCCACCCATATTTTAAACCCCTCTAGGGATGGTGACTCCACCCCCTCCCTGGGCAGCTGTGCCAATCCCTGACCACTCTTTCAGTGAAGAAATTCTTCCTAATGTCCAGTCTGAACCTCCCCTGGCACGACCTGTGGCCATTTCTTCTCATTCTATCGCTGTCACTTGGAAGAAGAGACCAACAAACACCTCAGCCACTTGAACGACCATACCAGGACATCTAAAGCCCTCTCAGAGGAATAAATTATCAATCACATCTTTAGCAGTTTCAGCTACTTTAGGTCTTTTTGCTTTCGTTATTTCCCAGTGAATGCTCACAAAACCCCTCAAGCTGCCAGTAGTGGTCAGCACCAGAAGTGAGTGCACTTTTCCTTGGCTTAGCCCTCATCCAGCCCTCAGTGTGTCCCCTGCCAAGAGACACACTGCCCACAGGTGCCAAGAAGTCTCCTGCAGAAACCCTTTCAGAGGACCTTGCCATTTCTGTCCTCTCTTGGAGATCATTTCAGAGAGGCATTGTGGTGTCACAGTCGGAGAAGTGACCTAGTCCATATCCAAGCACAGGGGGAGGCTCACACCCTCCCACCTCAGTAGGTTTGTGTCTAACCTGGGTTTGAACATAGAATCATAGAATTTCCTGAGTTGGAAGGGACCCAAAAGGATGATGGACTCCAACTCCTATCCTTACACAGGACACTCCCAACATTCACACCCTGCAGGTGACAGAGGTATTCTTCCCAGGAAATTCATCATGTGGTTTTATTCCCCTGAGGATACAAAGCTTTTCCTGTCTCAGATCTTCCACGTTGAAATTTAAGTACTTGGCTCCCCATGTTGGATTGGAACTGGATCACCTTTAAACCCCTTTCCAACCCAAACCATTCTGTGATTCTACGATTTTATGATTCCATGTTATGCATCGCGGATGTAGAGAACACATTTTTTCTTTCCTTTATATAACAAATTAAAAACGTGAATCTTGTCCTTTCATTCCCTTCTGTCTTAATTTGAAGCCAAAAGCAAAATATTTGACCATGATTTCTTTTTGATACTACTGAATGTGGTAAAAATATTTAGTTTTTTAGAACTCTGTTGATATTTGGTGTCTGCTCTTCAAGATGTAGTTGGGAATAACTCAGAGGGATGATGGGAGATTGGTCTAAAGTTAAAGATAAGCTCTTCAGTGACAGATAATCAGAAGCATGATTTTTTTAGTGAAGAGAAACCGACTTTGCCAATGATCACATTACAGATTCTAATTACTCATCAGATACTTGATCATGAGTCCAGCAAAAAAAAGGCACAGCAAGTTCCAGTGTCTGAAAATTTAAGCAAGCAAAATTATAATAGAAGTTAAGGTTGACATCTTTAATAATTAAATAAAATCAACTTTCAGAGCAGACAACCAGTGGATGTGATCATTTCTTCCATTATTTAGCCTCTTTAGGGGAAGATTATCCTTTCCTCTATTTTAAAAAAAAGATTAAAAAAGGGTAAACCAAAAAATACCCTGACATATTCTATGTAGTTTAGGCAGAAATAACTGAGCTTGCTTCTGGATATTGCTGAGACAAAATTTAATACTCTAAACTATGTAGGTCAGGCAAGTTTCTCAGAAGACTCCCTCTGAAGACTCTGTGCTGAGTTTAGCATCAAGCATTTTGAAAGAAGCAATAGCTGGGGTGCTGGAAAGATCTTAAAAACAAGACTAGGAATAAAAATATTAGTACAGGGGGAGGAATGAATGGAAGTGGGTGAATCTCTGCCAGGAACTTACACAAAAAAACAAGCAAAGGACCAGCTGTCTCCTCAATTAACCAGCCCCTGTTGTCTTCATAAATCACTTTGTCCTCTGCTATATTAGTCTCGGAAATCCAGAAAATTATTTGCACACCTAATTCCTATTTAAGGAGCTAAATCCTCTTTGAAATCCTTTGTGTAGTAAATATAATACTTTCATGGATCTGAGCCTTCTGGCTCTAATCTGAGAGGGGAGAAAACAAGAAGTACACGTGTTGCTGTTGGGTACAGTATGATGTGTGCTGTACACAAGAAGGATAAGCTAAAAAACAAAGGACCTTAAAGCTCATCCAGTTCCAACACCTCTGCCATGGGCAGGGACACCTCCCACTGGATCAGGATGCTCAAAGCCTCATCCAGCCTGGCCTTGAACACCTCCAGGGATGGAGCAGCCACAACTTCCCTGGGCAACCTGTGCCAGGACCTCACCACCCTCACAGGAAAAATCATCTTCCTAAGATCTAATCTGAATCTC